>KB455099.1:94529-140405 GCA_000341325.1 Panagrellus redivivus
GACCAGAACGACTCCCACGAGACGTTTGAACATCATCCGAATGCGTGCTTGCGTTGAAAGCGTCTTCGACAAAAGTGGGAGTGCGCATAAAGCTGGTCCTTCGAACATGGCGGACGTACTGCAGGGATTTGTGAACATTTCTGATGATAAGCAAGGCGTAAATGACAATGATGACTCTGTAAAGGATTAGAAACATAATAAAAACAATGCTGTACTGAAACAGTTGGGGAAAACTTACATAACGTTAGCATATATAGCAGCAAAGACTCGAGTAAAAGCGTCATTCGGAACTTGAGAAAAAAACTCCTTTGCCTTCATGTAAGCATCCTCAAAACTTCGTGGCAGCTCGGTCCATGATCGCTTCAGCTTGATGTCGGGTTCAGGCTAAAAATATAGACAATAAAGTTATGAAAACTTAGAAAGTAAAACGGAAATGCTTACTTTTACGTCATGCTGGACGACGACCGGAGTCAGCGAAAAAACTGTGGATGGAACGCTGTCATTCTTGATCATTTGAACAGTTTCGGCTTCTGAGACATTGCTGAAGCTTTCTAAAGCGGCATAAGCCCGAAAACAGAGACAAAATGCCAAGATCAGCAGCATCCTTGACGTGACGGGCATGTCTTTTCGAAGTGAGCGCGAAATAGGCTGTACGCATTGGCTGCGGCCCACAAAAGTGGTTGTCGCTGATCAATCCGCTGTGAACGCCGTCCCTCTTTGTTGATGTGCCACTGCATGCATTGTTTGACAAAGTTTGTATATATTTTTGTGGATTTCCTTGTTTTCTTGAGTTTTTGCTCGTTTAGGATGCTTTTTCAAAGTGCGTTTTTCTTTCCGTCTTTTTCTGTGCGAGAGCCGTAGACATACTGTACGTTTTTCCTCGGATACGTATGATATTCTTGAGCCTTTTATTAAACTTTTCACAATACCAAAACAACAAGGGTTAATAAAATATAATTAACTTTTCAAATTATTATTATCATTAAACTTAATAATTAGTAAACGAATCATCGGCAGTCTTGTAGCATTAAATTTTGCTCTCGACATTATAGTTTCTAAGAATCATATTTTTTAATTGTGTGCGACCACTTTTCAACGCGAAGAGGTTGTGTTGGTGGTGTTGCCAGCCGTGTCGGTTGATAACTGATGATGTTATTATTAGTTCGTGGTTTTGTCGTTGGAGGTGTCAAACTATGCGTTGCAACGTAGTGATTTTGCTCCGGAGCACTGTTCTCCGGTTCCGGTACCTTTGTCTCTGGAATGACAATGTCGACTTCTGGAGGCGTGTCATCCGGTTCAATCGTGACCTCCTCTTCATGATCAACCCGATCACGACGCATTTTGAGGATAGCCGTGAGTGATGGATCGATGTTAGTCACAGTTTTGTACTGAAAACGATATTCTTTATCAAGTAAATTACGTTTTCAATGTTGCTTACATTGCTACGACGCTTCTGAACCAAAACCAAACTGTGAAGTCGTTTTCCTTCAGCTTGGCCACAGTACTTGATGAAATCTTCCTCCGTTAGCGAGAATAGATCTTCGCCGGTGTATTTTGAGAAAAGAATATGCACTCTTAAAACAATTTAAACTGTAAATTACTAAATTGAGTTGATTTTGTCTACCTTTCACTGAAGTTTTTCTCAGTCAACCATTTTTGAAGCTGTTCAGGTGTCGCCTTGAATGTCAGAAGGCTGCCTCTGTTGGATGGGCGTTTCTTCGGAATTAGTATCTTCTTACCGTTCAACGTATCAAACAAGTCGTTAATATACGCTAAATTTCTTCATGTTTAACTCATTTGTGACAATTTTGTGATAAATAAGCTTACGTAATTGTTGCTTTTTGAACTTTGATTCCGAGAACGTGCTCAAAGGTGTCTCTGATGACTGCAAAATGCATTTTTACTTCCTACTTTTCTCTTTTTTAAACCTAAACTAACTTTTGTTTTCTTCAAAATCACTTGTCGAAGTTGTTCGTTAAGCGTGTTGTGCGACGGGGTCGGAAGACTCATGATTGGAGAGTCTAGCGGTGGAGCATCCGGAATCCGTAAGGCTGCTTCACAAATTTAGATGTTAATATCACTTTTCAACTTTGTATACTGTTTTACCATTTTTTATGCGCTTTATTTTATGTTTTCGAGTACATCTACGCGTTCAAAAATCAAAAATTTTTAGTTTTTAGTTTTAGTTAGCTCTGTTAATTAGCAAAAATCTCAAAAAACTTCAAAACTGCGCGCTTGTTAGGCATTTTGTTGATTAAATTATCACTAAAAAGCTTGAAAATCGCAAAACTTGTTTCGCAAACGCTTTTTTAAATGCGATTAAACCTTTCTTGAGTACGGACAAGAAGCATGATAGCGTTCAAATAGGCAACATAGAAGGACATCAGACTCGAAACCACTACTGCAATCCATCGGCAGTAATGCCAACGTCTGCAGTTTGTCATCCTTATTGACATAACATTGGAACGGACACCACAAAAAGCGACTTCAAAGCGAGGTATATCAAAATTATTCATATTTGCATACATAAAACTCAATTGAACATCTCAATTTGGCTCTAAGCTGAAAATAAATAGCGAAAGAGGGAGGAGAAACGGGCCAAGAACACAGAAAGCACGCTGCACAAAGGCCCAGATGGTACTTAACTTGATAAATTTTTGATATTGATGGAAAATTGAGAAGGATAAGAAGCAACAATGTCCAATTAGATGACATGAACAATACAAAGTTGAGCATTGATAGGTATGAAGCCACAAAGTCATAAATGATACTATGTGGGGATTCTGTTGTATGGCTAAACGAACTTGAGGGCGGTCGACAACGCACAATCGGGGATAATTCACTTTTTTGGAACAAAAAATAGGGGATTTGATGTATTTCATTGCATAACAGATATTAAGCATTCTTTTAAATCGGAAAAGCATCTAAAGTAGAAATTTTGCGAATAGAAAACAGTGACATGAACAGCATGACGGTAGACAAGGCACTTGGCGCATTTCCTGTAGAGGGGAAACACAGATAGGATAGATAAACTCTCTTTAAGCTTTAAAAGGGTACATAGGAACTGAACGATCAGGGACTGATGGGAAATGCGGACTGACACATAGGGATATGCTTTATTTAGAAATAGCGGAACTCGCCACGTTTGCCTTGGCGCTGCTTAATGTAGTCCGGAGTGTCGTCTGACATCATACCTGGTCGGGGGCTCAGCGACTGTTGCTCGAGGTAGGCGGGTGGATTGCGTTGAGGAATTGATTCGGGCTGAAAGGGGACATTCACACTGAATTTGGTTTGTCAATGAAGGATAACTTACATCGATGATGTTGTTTTGGGTCCTTAGAATCGTCGCAACATCGTCGGCTGTCAATAGCGAAAGGATGGTATGAGGCACGAAGCCGGTTACACTCTGGCTGTTGCGGCACTCCCACCAGTTCTTTTCGTCGTTAAGTACCTGGAATTTATCCGTTAAACTAAGATTCATCATTCTGGTATCACAAACCTCAAGATATTCGCCCCTGATGACAGTCAATTCCTTGTCGTGCTGTTTCACGCGATCATAAGTAACTTCAACAACCTTTCGGCCATGTTTATGCAAATCAGCCAGGAAGCTGCGCATTCGCGGATGCATGCCATTGGCGTCATAGTTGCTAGTTCCATTCTTGACCGGTGATGGTTGAGTCTTGCTATAAATAAACCGAATTCAGTTATGTTTTGGATTAATTAATTTAAAATATTACATGTAAACATTGCTATCCGTGGATGTTGCCACTGGCTGAACCCTTTGTTGATTAAGACGAGCTTCTTGACGCATCAATTCCCGTTCAGCAGCAAGTCTCTGTTCTTCACGCTGAAGACGTTGTTCTTCCTCGGCAAGTCGGCGTTCACGGTCAATGATCTTCATACGCTCGAAAGCAATGCGTTCCTTTTCAAGATTTACTCTTTCCATATCGATCTGCAAAGAATTAACGTTAAGATTATCTCACTTTAATGGAGTATATTAAATTTTAACCCTGAATAAGTCTGAATTATACGTCTCCACCCGATGTAATGATCCGTCACCCTCCGCGGTGATGCCATCCCACTGATAAAAGTATGGCCGCGGAGTTGAATGATTAGCAACATCAAAGTCAATGCGATAAAAATAAGGCAGGCTGGGTCTTGGTAGTTCTTCCATGCTTATGACTAATGAGAAACAAAAAGTGCGAAAATTGATCTTTGCTTATTGTCAAGAGATGCGACAAAACATGATCCGAAAGATAGAGTATTGCCTGAGGCTTTTCCGAATCCTCTTGAAAATTTCGAGCTTCGCGCTTGCAAATCAAGTGGTTTCGCATGGCTTTAACGATCGAGCATTAAAAAAGATGGCTTCCACAAGCAGTCGAGTGTTATTATCTCTAATTTTATGTTTATAAGGCTCATAAACTCACATCATCAACCGATCGTTGCGGCTTGCGCGGTGGCACGTAATGTTGGGGTGGTGGAGCCGAGGATCCACGATGCATGGCTTGCGACGGTGCCGGCTGTGGGAACGGTTCTCGTTGAGGCGGTAGTTGCCTCTGAGGCGGATACCCATAAGGCGCAAAGTTGTCACGGAATACCGGACGGTAGGGAGCGGGCAAAGGTCCGTTCCAGTCCTCCCTGCAACGATGAAAAAGGTAATCACTGATAGCATTGACCGCATGGGTTTATCGTGTAATTATCAGTGCAAAAAGCAATGTACTTACGGTGTGGTTCGCCAATTTGGTCCAAGGGCCATCCAAACGTCGAATTCTTTCGAGTTGAGGCAGTTTCGGAGAAGGTCGTAGGCTTCAGATGAAAGCAACGGGCTGACGACATCAGCGGCAATGTTTTTGTTGTGGCCGTAGTGGCTGGCATCGACGATACCCATTAGAGGTTTGAATAGATGGTGAAGCAAGTCGGGGGCGTTGGGGTCATGGATGTAGTCTTTTACCATAGTCTGAAATGATGTCAATTGAGAATGATGTAAGCAATCGAATCAAACGATGGAAACTTACAAGAATGTTGAAACTAAGCTTAAACTTCTGGAAGATCTCATAGAACTCATCTGGAGTCGGGAATTGAGCACGCAAGGCAAGGATACTCGCTTGAGGTACTTCATTCTTACGCGCCTTTCGGCCACGTAATCGTTGTTGCTGCGCTTCAAGCTCACGTTGAGCCTGGCCAGCCGACTGTATTCTGGCAACAAAACGCTCAATATCATCAAAGCATTTATTCAAGGTGTTCTGAAAGGGTATCGTTAGTCGAGCCATTCCATAAAAATGAGCTCTCAAAAACTTACAACATTGACATCGATAGCCTCGCTACTGTTCGACGACGGTGATGCATCATCGCGATAGAAATTCTGCTGTGTCGCCGCAAACGGAGGTGATGCATCAAACGATCCACCATATCCCGTATCTCGACGGCCTCCGCGTACCTTATGGATCATGCCCCTGGTGTAGTAGAGGATATCTTGAGCGACGTCAACTGCTGAGACACGTACACATTGGAAGATATGCATCTCAGTCGCCGCCGTGGCTGGTTGTGAGCCTCGTTTGCCGCTAATTTCATCCGGTGATCTGACGACAAACAAAAGAATGTTGTTGTATGCGTCACTGTTGTCATGGCTTTGATGAGCCGTCGGGTCGATGACATGATGCATCGGGAAAGCTTCGACGACATCTTCATTCTCATCCTCGACACTGATCCTGTCGGGCCAGAGCTTCAGCAGCAGGGGTTGTGCCCAGATGGCACTCTGCTTCTCCATCTGCTTCAACTTGCGAATACCATCTTGAGCATTGAGCAATCCATAGGTACGGCCAACGGCAAATGTAGCCAAATGCTCAATCTGGTAAGTCGGAACATCAGCCACCGGCGGTGGGCCAACACTTCCGCCTCGACGGCCTGGCATTGTTGACGTCGAATGATGCTGCGGGATACGTTCAACACTCGTATTAGTACGGTAGCTATGGGCACTTGGCGACGGCACCGCAGAGTTGTTGCCTAGCGTATTTGTGTTGAGCGGGGGAGGACGGGCCGTTGACGAATAGTAGTACGAATTAGACCCAGAAGGGTATCGTGAACTACTTGGTGCAGGATAGCCGCTGAAAAATTCCAATATTGCTCATTCAATGTTTACTGCTGGAACTCGAAGAAAGACGAAATCAGTACATAAGAAATGGCGCCGATGCACCCCTCCCAATAACTGATAAAACTTATAGCGACTGGTAGTCATGAAATATTTAAGCATACTATGCGAGGAGCGATAGAGACCGAGCGAGGCAAAGCATGTACAAATCAAGGCCCAAAATTAAGCTATTCACCAAGCGGTGAGAAAAAGGGGCTCGCCCTTTAACTTGCAAATAGATATGGTTGCTCAGCACATCCAAAGACTAATAATAAAGGAAAGCGACGAGCGTAGGCTTGACGGGGCGCGACCTCCTGGCAAAAATTGATCGAAGTTTTGACGTGGACTGATCTGGGATAGGTCGACAAGCTTTTGCGATGGACCAGAAGAGCGAAAAAAAAAGTGAACAAATAGAAAAGCAACAAAACTCGAATCTCATTTGACTCGTTCTCTAACATTTGAATCATGTTCAAAAAAGAGAAAACGTTAACTCCTCCGGATCACACCCTAACTAAAATCCTGTCCTGTCCCGAATGAGAGGGAAATGCACAGCCTGTTAGGCTTATCGCCTTAATCATGCATTTTTGGTGCAGCATTTTTGCGTGTACGACAACCTTTGATGCCGAAAGGAGATTTTAGGCGCAGACGGAGGTGCTGTGACACTCTAATTTGAGGATTATTAATAGGCGTTAAACCGAGTGATGATCAATCACTGGAATTTCCTTAAAAGCACCCTTTAATTTGCAGGGTGAAAGTGTAAGGGCGTAGTTCGGTTTCCTGCGGCTTCAAATTAAAAGATAGCGAAATGACATCGCAGTCCGCGAAGAGCAGTAAAAACGATATCATTTAATGGTTTGGCGAGTCTATAGATGCTAACATGGAGGACAAGATATAAATAACGCCAATAAAACAAGCATTTTATGACAGTTTAATCAATGTAAACTCACTTAGATGAACCTTCATAGGGCATGGAGCCATGACGGGGGCCGAGTTGGCCTTGATGGGGTGGAGGCGGATATCCACCGAGGTGCATGCTACTCGAATGGTGAGGACGCATCTCACGCACTGTCTTGGCGAAGCTGCTTGAAATCCGTGAAAGACCTCAGCTATACGCGCATAAAAGGCTGTCACCTGCAATTTGGAGATTCAATCAAGGCGCGGGACTCGCGAAGTAAAACTAATTAAGCTGACTGGTTGCAAGTTGCAACGTGGCCAACCGCGAAAGCATTCATATTCACGAAACTAATAAAAGTCCGAAACTGCTTCGTTCACATTTGGGAATACAAATAAAAAACAACGCAACATGAATTAACGAGGCAATAAAGATTCAAGCCGTTAATGATTTTCTGTTTTTTGAGGGAATTTTTTCGTTGCTCTCGCTGCAAAGTGCTAGTTTTTTCAACAACCATGATGAAGTGAGTAGTAAGACGGTCCGTCGGATGCGCTAACACTGTCCTTCTAATCACATCGGAAAACAACACGAGGAAGAAGAAAAAAGGACAAGTTGCAGAGTGCTTCTGGGCCAAACGATGGACCGCAGTGGTTGCCAACAAAACTGGATCCGTGCGATGGGAACAACTCTCGCCTGCGATCCTGATGACACCCCTAGCGGAAAGAAGATTGCGCATTACCGAAATCGACGCAATAATTCACATTCCGTGCGCGACGACGGCACATGCATTCTGATAAGATCACTCTCGACAAGGCGCAGGCGCTCAACACAACAAGATACATATTGTGGTTTAAGAATCGCCGACGGAACCGCACGGACGATTAGGTCAGTACTGATGGTTACGATGGATGGGAAACACGACGGGCGAAAGAAAAATGAAATGGTTAATCATTGGCAGGTAGGTAACTACTAACTGCTGCCCGTAAAGGGGGTCGTCGGCTCAAGAAACCTAACTACGACGTCATAATTGCAAAAGTTTTTACAGAACAAAAGGTGGCCTGAATTTATTTGACACTTCCTTCTTTCCTTCCCCCAGGCAGGATGAAGTCGTATCGCGGATCCCCCGCGTTTCGGTTTGGCATCGCACGTCCGACTGAAGGAAGGAGAGCGGTGACGATCGTACAAGAAAGCGGTTAATGATTTCAGGGTATGGATAAATTATGAATGTGCGGTGCGTGTAACGGAATTCTGGTGGCTGGCAGGAGCGGTTAGCGGTCACCGATCTCGCCGAAAAAAGGAGGAGCAAAACCGGAGCGCCTAGAACCCATCCTTCATTGTGGGGGGCATTTGTGGTGGTGGTGATCGCTTTTTGAACGCCCTAATATCGCGCAAAACGTATAGCGAGAAAAAAAGACGCCAAAAACACTAACGAGGGGTTTCAAGTAATGCGAATTAGTGCAAATTTTAGTTCTTGCCGAGAGGGAGCAGAGTGGCTGCAAACTTCTTTCCGTGCAGGTTGAAAACTGATCATGCCGGCGTAAGGGAAAAAGTAACTTTTGCGATAAAAACGTAAAAAACGTAAAACCTGATTTATGAGAAAGGCGATAATGGCTAACGTGGGTCTGCTTTTACCCGATCTCGTCGGATACGATAATCAGAGGGTGGGCGAAAGGGTTATGTTTGCACGTTCGTAAAAACAGACACACTCGAAAAACGGGTCAAACGCCAACAGCCCCGAGGCGAACACAGTAGTAGCCATCGATTCCACGACTAAAAAGGGCAATCGAAACAGTTTTGAGTCAAGGACTCCGGCAGAGCGGTGTCTCCTGCTGGCTCGATCATATGAATTGTTGTGAAATGCAAAACAGTAGCGACATATAAAACACGGAGGTTGGTATGGAAGCACGGTCGTTCCTCCTCGGCTGTAAACTTTCACAAAATGAACTGGGAAAATGCAAAATGGATTGATTGATGACCACAATAAAAAGTTGGATGGTGAAAAAAGCACGATAGTATTACACAATTTTGTGTGGGGAGGCTATGTGATTGAGGAAGAACACTCGATGAGACATCATCGTGGATAGGGATGGAATGCGCTCGATATTCCCGCACACGTCAATACAAACTTCAAACATGTCTAGTCATCTAGCAAGAGTAAACACATACATTCCTGAAGAGGTAACTAAGGTAAGTGTGAACAAGGACAACAAAAAAGTCGACAACTGTAGGCAAGAAAGACTATAACAGACAAAATGGACTTGATCAGAAAAGGCAATTGTACTCGACTTTGCTCATCACCAACGTCGTTAGCGTCTCCAAGCGTTTGGGCGTCGGCGTCGTTCGAGGCGGCTGACGACTTGGAACGTCACATTGGTCGTAGAAGAAGGGTCTGACTGTCGCAAGATCGCACAAGAGCTTAGAGCGAAAACGGAGCAAAAGTGCGCAATCTCGAGAGTTCTGCAGTGAAGCCAAGCCTTTTTCGCTTTTAGCGTCGCTTCGTCGTGGTCAAGCAATGGTCGGCTTTTAACCTACGCTTAAAAACACTCACCTTTTCGACGATTCGGACTTCACAATCATCCGTGGGAGAACACTGTGTTCAGCTAAGTGTTGCTCTAACCTCGCTGCTAGCTTGCTTACCTCCTCCTAACCGTCATCGTCGATGTACTGAATGAATCGGTATAAGTTAAGCATTTATGGAAAGGTTGCACCTCCTTAGGTACACGTACGAGCACGCCTGTCGTGAGCTAATGTTGTAGCTTACTCCCTAACGCACCTTGTGTACAAATATCCTTGACAGCTGGACTATGATCCTCATGTTGCACCCATCGACCCCTGCGTAGCTCTTCGGAAGACAGTTTTTTTGTATGTTTGTCCGGGGAGATTCTCGATTCTGCTGTGTTGTTCAAGGATAAATCACAACACAAAGTGTGCGCAATGTGATTGCAGATTGACAAAAAGTAATGCGCATCTCCTCGGAAGATACATACATACAGACACAAAAATGCATACGCGCCTGGGGATCACGACGATTGCAGCTCAGAAGGAACCGGAAAGAACCATCGTCGGTGGCTACCGGGAGAGTAGACGAAATGTGACAGAAAAAAGTCTTCCGCATACAGTTTGACCAACAATTGTGGGGCTTCGGATACTGACCAGTTTCGGGTGCGACCAAGGCCTCAAATGAGCGTATCGTCACAAACGAAGAAAAGATCCGACGCAGACCAATTTTAATCAGTCTCCCTTCTTCACGGAAGGATCTATTAGGAGTTTTGTTGCTAAAGTCACGTTTTTCGTGTTAAATTCGGTGGGAATTAAGCTGTTGCCAAGATTTCAGACGGATAAGGGAAGGAAGAAAAGTCCTTAAGAGCCCTTAGAACTGCAGAAATTATTCAATGAACCACGTAAGCTTGACATTTGCTCGAGGACAAGATGCGCCTGTGACAGCACGCAGACGATTCAATACAACCAGACAAGGATAACGAATGGGCGCTTTTAGCTACATGACAGGCTGGGCGGGCGAGAGGACGCCTCCAAAAGCCAATCAAATAGGTTTACATGCACCGATGCCTGTGACGGACAATGGCAGAATCGCCATAAAAGAAGGCAGTTTGCGTGGATCTCGGCAAAAATCAGGGTCAATTACTGCAATGAAAAATTTGAGGAGTGCTGTCAAGGGATGGAATCGAGCACTTACGGGATAGAAGTCTCGCAAGAAAATTTAAACGTAAGATTCCAGAGCGGAAAAACCGCATTCGAACAAACTGTGAACAATTTTTGAGATATAAAAGCTATTCGCGCACGTCATTACAGTGGCAAACATGCAACTATGGTTGTCCTTAAAGGAGACGGATTAGCTTGTAAAAACGGTCAGTGCGAAAGTACCAACCGGCTTTGGATAATACCATTCGATTAGTTGTAAAAAACAGACAGACACAACATAGCCAAAGTGATTCTGCTTTGACAGGGATTCACAAATCATGAATGCACTTGCTTTATGTGGGAGAAACACAGCTTAGTTCACGCTTTGAGGCTTACGTCATACAATAAAGGGTATAGTCTGACACCCTTCCGGAAAAAGCATGTGGTGGGGCAGGAGGATGCGTCGTCTGGCATTGCGTGAAAGTGAGGAGCCTTTTCCCTGCGGGCAACAAGACCATGCACAAAACCGGACATCGGATGTAGATCCGCTCTAAGCCGGGCATAAAGGGGCCAAAACAGGAGTAAAAACCACTCCGATTACATTTTCACGTCGATTTTGGGTTGCCTGTGGCGATGTGGTTGTGGTGGACCCCCACGTAAAGCCTCTACGCAACCCTCTATTTTTTCGCGCTCTAAATTATTCCCGACTGGTGACTGTTCGAATCAATCAATAGACCTCGGGAACCTGACGTGCACAACACGCTAGAGGCTGGTGCGCGGTCACCGTATACACACAACATCCGCATACGCGTTCGATTTTGAGGGGGGTTTACTTGCGCGAGGCAACAACCAACCTCGAAACGATTGAAAAGGGCCAAATCGGTGGTCAGTCAGTCGGCTGCCACTTTGCATAGTTATTCTGCTAGATATGCTTTGATTGGAACCGCCCGTTAGCCTTGCTCAAGCTCCAACCAAATGTAGCCCCTCCAACAATGAACGCCTTTAACGGCTGTTAGCACATTGTTGTTGGGGCATTGCTTGCGGAAACCGCGAAAGCAACCGGGAAGAACACATTGTCAACCTGTGCAGCATTTACGTGGGACCTTGAGCCTAAAGATCTCCTTTTCCGCGATGTATTTTTTCCCAGGACAAACAAACATTTAAACGAACGGGAGCCTTGAACTGTCGCTCAAAGTTCTTATACACTTCTAAAGGATTCCAAAATTTCAACTGAAGCAATGAGAATAAGTTTGTACTCGACGCAAAGACAACGACGGATCGACTCCAATCCATCGGTCGGATGGATCGAACGTAAGGATCGCGGCCTCATTTTTATGTTTCGGAAGACTTCACTGAACGTCGATTCAGAGAGGCCCCAAAAAAGGTAAGAACGTCATGGCATGCCGCACGCGTATTTGCGCGTCTTTGGTCGTCGTCGTCAAAAAAGAAGGGGAGAGCCGTCGGCGGAGCTTTCGTTCGCTCAAGTGGAGGTCAGCCGAGGTCACTTCTACCTGTCGTCTGCCTCGCTCACTCCGTCGTTCTTCTTTATGTCCGTCGATAGCGCCGACGAAGTCGACCGATTCAATAAGGAGTAAGAAACCGCAAAAAAACTGACTACACCGTCTGACCGCAGAGGAAAACACAATCACTTCAAGAGTGCATTCTTTGATTAAATATACTTTATTTGGGTTTCATACTCGCATAACTTACGTTGCACAATGCAAAACGCAAAATAAGAACATAATACTGTTCATAAATTGTAAGATGATAGATATTTTGGCGTCATTCAATTACAAGTAAAATATTGCTATGCTAAGTTTACGATTGATTACAGATAAGAAGGCTAACTACATTGCCTGGATTCTGAAAGAAAAAAGTGACTATGGTAAGGATTAATAATGCTATCTTAAAATTTCAAATGACCAGTAAGTATGATGATGAGGTTTAGAAGTCAAGAAAGATATCACGAAAAGGTTTGATAATTGGCAAAGTTCCTATGAGGGGGGTTATCGGGCATATAAAACTGAAAATCGTCGTAATTTTGATTCTGGTTCAACAAATGACCATTAATTACATGGCCATTGTTTCGCCCATCATGTACATCATGCGATGCAGTGTACATGTTGAGATTATTCGGATTCAAAATCCCCATAACGTCTTCCCGAGACTTTCCAAAAGAATGCATAAGAGATTCAAGACGCGTAGCGAAATTCTGTTCAGTATCAATGTAAGGTTCACTAAAGTATGCTGTTGATGATGGTGGCGGCATTACGGAAGGTGTCGACACTAATGATGGCATATGTGGGATTGGGCCAGCGTGTTCCTAAATACCTTATTAGTGCAAGCTTGTTAAAGTTCAAAGTTGCTTACATTATTCTCATAAATATACTCGTTAGGCTGATGATAATCCTGCTTACACGTGACTACGGCAATGCGGAGCGGTGTATAACTGCAAATGGGGCATTTTTTACTTGTGAGAACTTTTATTCAAAAAACTTTTTCTCACCTAATTGTCTCCTCGACAGACACGTTACTCGTGTGCATTATGTTTGACGTTATTTCTTTGAAACCTGAGCTATTGTCATTTGCACCCTGGGTCGGCGTCGGAAGATGAGAAGCGTCGGCCCATTCATGTTTGTCGTTTAAGTAAAACTCAATCTGTAGATACAGTTCAACTTTAGTATCATTAAAATGGTTGTTTGTCTTACTTTCTCTGCCATGACCATGTCTCGAATGTAGTCGGCAAGCGGTTTTGATTGAAGTTTCTTCAAGTCCAATGGTTCCAAATGCATAATCTTGCCATTAGACACGATACTCATGCATACACAACCACCGACAACAAATGAAAGGTAAACAATTATAGCACTGTTTTGATTGCTGAGAAGGGCGTTGATCTCTTTAATACCAAGAAAACCTTGAAGAACACCCGATTCCCAAAAGTGTTTGACGTCGGTTCGCTGATCACTAAATAGGTGTAACAATTCGAGCATTCCGCGCCAGACACTAAACGTGTTTGATCCTTGCTTGTTTTTGAATGAATAACGGAGATGGGGACACAGAACATTTTTAAAAGTGCACTGAGGTTCGCCATCTTTGGGGGTCAGGTTGGCTAAAACAACAACATGAAACTTGTTTATGCCATCATGGTATTTACCAGCGCCTCTGCATTCATCGCAGCTCATTTTGTTGGACAGGATTTCAAGATCATGTTCGGTTAGCTGTCGCTTCACTTCGGCATTCATGCTGAAGTACTTGGAGTAGAGGTGCTTGAATTTTGACCACGGAATGCCTAAACAAGTTGATTAAGTAAAATAAACAAGCTAACGAGATTCGCACCACTCTCATTCCACGACAACAGTAACCCTTCTATATTCTTCGTGCCATACAGCCAAAAACATGTAGCAGTGTAAGAACTCATCATTCTCTGCACTTGACAATCCTGATTCCGCCGAGTTGCAATGGAAAATGGCATTGATAACGTATGTGCCGTGTACATACCACCCGCGGGACTGTAAACTTCCGCTTTCACGTGGAAATAGAAAATTGGACGTTTTCCAGTCTGCGTATTCGACCGTGAATCCAAAATTGAATCCTTCTGTCGGGTCGTACACAATAAATGAGGGTATGCAGCTTGCCAAGAACAAGATTCCGCATCCAAACTGGGTTCAATTGTAATCCATTCCTTGCTGTTAACGTCAGATTTCTTGTGAGCCGTATTACCACCACTTTCATTAGCAGTTGCGTTGTTCCGTTTGACACCAGTTGCTGGTTTCATTGCTAACAGTGCTGCCGATGACACCTTATTAATCTCAGCCGGGCGTTGTGAATACTGTCTTTGGAGCATTTCTTGCTTAAATTTACCAGTTTAGCATCGGGTTTTATCACTTTCTGCTTACCTGAATCTGACTCGCAACTTCTTCAGAAACAATCTGCAGCGAAAACGATGCGAACATTGTCATCTTACAAAGCGTTTCAATCTTAACTGGGAAAAGGTTGTTTGTAACCATAATCGCATTCTGACTCGGCTCAATACAAATCAACGAATCTCCAGCTATAATCTCCAGCGTTCGAAAATACGTTTCCAAAATGTTTTGCAAATAATCATCGTTTGGAAACACTTTCCTAGGAAAATGGACATTGTTCCGAATGATCTAAAAAATTCGTCATAAGGTTATCACTCTTAACATGTGCATGCATTGAAAAGCGATCTTTTTTGCAGTTGTGCTCTTATCTTACCTGAATTTTTACGGCTACTTTTCCGAGCATGTACGCCATTGTTGAATAATAATTAACAGCAACATTGGTGAATCCATGGTAGACGTACCCGTACGTCGTCATTTTTTTGACTTGTTCTCGGCGTAAAACCTTCCATAGCTCAGCTCCATACTAAAACTTTCGGCGGTAACATAAAAGATCACCATGAAAAAGGCAATTACCTGGCGATTGAGGGTTTTTAAGCTCTTTAAAAAGGCTGTCAAAGCATCCTCGACGTTAGTTATCAGATGTTGATCGCATAAACCTGATTGAAGCACCTCTAGGTTGTCCAGTGCATTTAAGTGAAACTGAAAAAGATCATATTGATTGAGAATTCGTTGTTTTGATGGTTTACTTGATAAGTTTCCTGATAGTGTTGGACAAGGACCCGTGGGACGTTGTAAGGGGGATCGGGTGAGAGCGATTTCGCTGATAGATTGTTCAAAACAACGAGCAGTTTGTCAAAAAAGTGACGGTTTTCACAACAATTGAAAGGATCTTTGTAATACTGGCCTCGAGGGTCTAAGCGTGTAATCACGCTGAGCACAGCCCAGGCTATTATTGACCATTCTTCGATGAATTGGTGTGGGTTACTTTCTAAAACAATAAGTTAAATGAGGAAAAATCGATACAACATACCATTAAGTGTATTGATTCGTGTTTCGATTTCATTAAGTATACGCCAAATAGCATTACACAACTTATCACGTCGTTCACTTTCGGAAATTGTAACGGGTTCAACTACTTTGGATTCTATCGGTGAGGGTATCTTTTTTGTTCGGTGGAAGGCTATCAACTGAAATTTACTTCCTTTGTCAACTTTTAAAAGTCGTTTTATTTTACTGCTTACAAATTTCTGTAGCTCCGCTACCATAACAAACTGCCTATGGTTACTCATTTTCGAAGCTGAGATCCCGTTGGTTGTTTGAGGCGTCGGACAAAACGTCACCATCGGCGTGCCAAGCTTAACTCTTGCGGATCATAGGAAGCCGTGTTGGTTTGGGCGAGTACCACCAAGACGGACTTTCGACTTTGTTCCTTCTGAAATGCAACCTGAAAGTTAGAAGGACAATGCAACGACGCAATGGGTCACGACGTCTGTGAACGATCAATTGGGTGTAATCGCGCAGCGAACGGAATCAGTAGTCGTATGTTCGAAAAAAACTCATCAATAAAAAACTGGAATAGACATAAATAAACGTCGATATGCGGGGTAACGGAAGTCGGTGCGTCGGGCACCGAGATGCTGATGATGCCTTGCGCCACTATCACCCCCATCAGTGATCATGACGAAATTTTAGGGTCATCACGATGGGCTCACGATGATGCGCGGCGACCGATCTGTTTTATGGTTAATGGTGGCAAATCGGATAAACAGGACACGCAAATTAGACGCAAAAGAAAAACCGTGTTTAGGGTCAAAACAGAAAAATGGAACAAGGGTCAGTGTTATTAGCTATTAAGGGGCTTGTTGAGCGTCCTATCATCTTGTGTAAGATAGCGCGACAACTCGGCGCACCCGGTGGAGCTTTCCATGCATTATTACAACCCGCACTGATCAAACCCTCGGTGGGATGAAGCTCTCGGCAGGCCGGAGGTCCGCTGCCTACGCTGCGGTAATCTTATCGAAAAACGCTGCTGTAAACGACGCTCAAAATGGTCAGAGGTCTTTCCAGACTATTCGTCAACTCAACCTTTAGGTGGACAGTGATACCATGGGAAAGGCGTTGAAATCCGAACCCCCTATGTGACAGGCTATGACACTATAAATCAGATTTAGCACCCAATAAGTGCACAAAGAACGCTTTTCACCTATAGAAGTACCTTCTGCGTGCGCTCCAGCTTCCTCCCATCCGGTTGTCGATTTGATTTCAATTTTTTATAATCCAAACAAAAAAAGTACCCACAAATGCTGGGAAGACGTTCTGGCTGTCGTCAGTGATCATGCTGATATTCGTGTCTGCATCTTCCTTCTCTCTATCACCCCCAAAATATACTTACGTTGAAAACGACAGACATAAACAGACACGCGATAAAACAATGTAGGTGCTGCCGATCATCGGCCTCTTTCCCATGAACAATGCCGAGATCGTCGCTCATTTTTGACTGTCAGTTTTTTATTGACGATGGTGTGGTTCGAGTTTTTTGCGAGAGTCATCTGTAACCATCGAGCCCCACCCTGAAGATTGCGCTTCTGCACAGCTGGGTCAGTTTACCGATATAGGCACGTCACGGTGTGGTCTGATCGCGCCTCACGCCGACCAAGAATCAGATGCCTTCACCCACGTGGCGGTAATACGATGATACGAATTTTCGCGCAATTGTTCGGAGCTGATCGTCATTTCGTTATAAACTTTCATCGAGAAAGGGTAATTAATTATAGAAAAAAGTGTATGTGTTCAATTCAACAACCGGTACACGAGGTTAGGAACACTCCGTGTGTTTCCTATTATCGGTAGCGCGTTATTAGAATGGAACGAAATGCTCTTTTTTATCCAGGCGAAAATCGACAATCACTGTTGACTTGATTACCGTCCGAAAAAAACCAACGTGAAAGACCGAAGCAGCCGAAAACGATAGCGATATCTTTTTAGGAACAGGAACAAGATGGGCAAGGTAGAATTTTGAAAAAAATTCCATTGAACGCAATAAAAAGAGCAAAAAAACACAAAAATAACGACGGAACAAGTTCAAAATGCACCTGGGACACGTAACGGGGGCACAAATAGGTTAATTCAGGCTAGCGGTTACGCTTCTCACCCTCCAAGAGGCATGCGACAGATGCGCGGCGATTGGAAGGCGCCAAAAGCGGGACGAGAGTCAATTTAATTGCAGTATCTTAGTAAATTGATATTGATGCGGTGATCAATCAACCCTTACCGCTTCCGTGCAGTAATGGATAGATCATTCCACTGATTGCGGTCGTTCTCACGGACGCTTAGAATATCAGCAGCAGTTTTTAGAGACGATTATGACAAATCAAATTTAAATCAAACTTTGTCAGATGAACGTGACTGTGTTCCAACAAAAATCGCATGTCAAATGTGTTTGCTTACGATATATCGGCGGATAAAAGATTGTAAATCGATTAAGTTCGCACGTGGGAAGACGTCGTCATGATGCAATACAAGTGCAATGCCGTATTTTAGGGGTATCGTTGCATCATGAATGAAAGAATTCTGACGCTGATGGAAGGCTGCATTTTCCTTCTGTGATTTTTTACATTTGTGTTCTATTTATTACGTCAGGGTGGTACTTTTGAACATCATCTCATGCAAGAATAAAACCGTTAAAAGTGTATTCAGTGAAAAGTACAAAAAATAAAACAAGTACAAAATTTGTTCAATTGGCAACTATACAATACAAAACTTTATTTGCATTTTTGAATTCTGCAAATAAATACTTCAAAGAAAAAAAGTACCAAAATTAAAACAGCAAAGTGCCCGATTTTGTTAATGAAATAACTGTGAGATCAACAAATTGAAAAACTGCACATAGTTTTTAGGTTACTGTTACGTTAGCCGACGGTGGATTCCGCGAAGTCGATTGAATCAAAGCGACAGCAGCTTCGGATTCGGTGGACGCGAGTGCGTTTGGACTTGCAGCAGTCGCTTGGTACCGCACCCGCAACTCACGATCATCTGTTTCGGTGCTTTCGTCGATGACTGGACTGATAAGTGAATGCCAACTGGGACACGAAAGAAGCAAGACCGTAAGGACGATCATTGCGATGGCAACGTAGTGTCCGATGGTCGAATGGGCACAGTCGAGAAAGACTTCAACCTTTCCTTGATCCCAGACAGATTCGACCCATGTGGAGTAGTTGAGACGTTCGGGATGGATGCCAACATCGGTAAAGGCAGGAGATTCAGCTGAGGTTCGGTAGGAAGACGTTCGGTAACAGAGAGATGCGTTGGATTTCTTGTTGTATGCCCAAATGTAGCGGTAGACACTTTGGCCAGGATTCAAACTATCGCATTGGTCGACGCTTTTGACGTTTTGGGTGGCATGGGTTTGGCCGAGGGATTGGACAAGCATGGAATCAACTAGGTACCACAGATGAGACTGGGAGGCTTTTGTGCCGACGTACAGAGATCGAGTGGCGTCTAAACAGAAAATGCATGAAAAGTGAATAAAAAAAGTTGGCTAAAACTTACAAGCATCTTGGTAGTCAGGAATGATTTGCTTAAAGTACGAGCAATTCCACGAGTTGCTGAACAAGCAATCAACAACAGTCGAAATGTAATCTCGATCAATTGAAAAGTCGGACGCAGACAGTGGATCATTGTGGACATAACCCGTGATAGCTTGCATCAAAGCGGAAGCGGCACCGTCAATGTGATCGATGAGTTGACTTCGACTGTCCTTCGAATTCGTAATTTTGTCGTCAGCGAAACTGTTGATCACACTGGAATGATATTCGCCAGATTTGTCTGGAGATAGAACAAATCCGGGAATCGAACGGTTGTGTCGAAGGAAAGCTTGATAACTGCTCGGCGGCACTTGGCTAGATTCTGATGAATCGGCGAGAACGGAGACGAGACCAGCGTGGAAGAGGGCGCGCTTGACGTATTCAATGGACTTGTCGACATCACCCTTGTTTTCCTTGTAGCTTTGGCCATCAACATGGAAGTAGTACTTCTGCGTATCGGCATTCATGTGTTGTAAGTCAAGGAAAAACTTGATATCATCCAAGCCTATGTGGTTTGTCGTCTTGCTGCTGATGTATTTCTTCTGTTTCGTCGGAAATTCGCCAATTTGCATGTCGAACGCGGTACGGCTGCTCCCGATGTTCAGAAATGATTCCTGAAAGTAGCAAATTGCACAATTAGCCACAAAATTTATCAATAACATACCCCATTGAAGAAGGCCAGCATTAACTGTCGATTATGCTTCTGAGCCCGCTCCTGGAACAGTTCCAACTTCTTTCCAATGGCATCAGCAAGTGTAATCAGTGTAATCACAGAAGTCAGAACAGAAACATCTCCATTAGCGGCTTCGTTGAACAGGCTGAATGAATCAAGCTTGGAACTGATGAGGAACACGTTGGCAGGAGTTTCCTTGTGAAGTTCGGGCAACATGTAGAAGATGTTGCTGCTGGAGAGGGGGTCACATAGGGACAGGCTAAAACATCAACATTCATAAATGCATGAAGTCTATAAAAGGCAACGTACGTCTTGGTGAATCCATATAACAGCTGCTGTCGCCGTAGGCACGTTTGGGCATCACCGGCGGCCTGCATGAACATGCTCATCTTGACTCGACAACGGGGACCGTCCTTCTGGTACTTTGTTGGGGTGAGAAGGTTGAGATTGAAGGCTTTCAGACACTGAAAAGTATAAAGTTATATATAATTTCACCACTATCAAATATAATGACTAACCCCACTGTACAACAGATCAATTTCACGCTTGTCGGTAATATAAAATATCGGTTTCGTCCAATCAAGGAATCGAAGGCCATCATCGCTCAAGGCGCTCTTCTCATTCCACTTCATTGTCTCATTTCCATATAACGAGAATGCCAAAGAAGGTGAATTAGCGTCTTCAGAGATGTTCGCATTTTCGTGTTTTCCGTAGAACAAGACTCCGCTGACAACGTCGCTTTTGTGAAGAATCTCCGTCATCGCCCTGCAAATTATATATAATTTTACGTTTTACAATGATAATATGGATACCCACCGATTGAGGTTTTCGACTTTGAGCAGCGGGATGATCTTCTCATCGTTTTTGCCAAAGGTTTGGACGATCTCCGCCAACTGGCGCTCATTCTGCGCTGTCACAATGGTGCCGACGTTGCCGTTGCGGTCCGCTGAAAATGATGATATATAACCAGATGCTTAGAAACTGATGAACATACATTGGCAGCCGACTTGATGAGTAGCATTGAGCAATCGGAAGCATCTGAGCTGACTTCGAGGAAGAAGTATCGACACTTGATCTTTTAACCTTCCAGTTCGTTTAGAATCTGCAAAATTATATGTGTATGACTAGATAGACGCATGGGCACATTGCTTACCTGCTCCGGATACAAAAATTAAGCAAAGACAAAGGGCCAGAAGGCCGGTTAGATTCATTGTTGAGGAATAAGCACCGGTTCAGCGAGTGGACACTGCACATCCAAAGCAGCAACTTTTTCGTTTGACGTTCAGGGCACAATGCCAATCACAGGGGTTGTTTGCGGTCGAAACTGAAAATACTGTAATTTGGATGGTGACTGTGTCGCAATAACCGTAAAAATTACTGTACGGAAAAGGGTTGTATATAGCTTTATTTAAACCACAAACGATTTTGGTGAGAAATGGGTCCTTCGTTGCCCTTTTATGTGGGTCCTGTAATACAATGGGCATTGCGACAATTGCTTGACAAATGATGCAAATTTCAATCAGTGCAAAACTTCGCGAAACATTAGAGAAAGAAAGTTGGAGCTGAGTGAAGGTGATCTTAACGCGATCTCCGGTAAAACGACGAACGCAGCTTAGTTGGCTTCAGTTCTTTCCGCACTCCGAACTCAGTCATCTCCTTTTCTCCTTCACTTGTCCGCATCCTTCCGAATCATGACTGCCACGACCTCCGGATCAACCTCAACAACCACCAGTGTCAACAGCAACGCCTATATTTGGATCATCGTTGCAATGTGTGTCGCAGGGTACGTTTATACCAGTTATTTCCCGTTTTTAACCACCATTTTACAGCGCGATCGTCCTGACAGCCTTCGTGGCCATTGTGGTCATCGTGCTTTTGCGATGCAGGCGCCGTGAGCGCGATGAAGAGGCAGACCGCCGCCAGTTGACTGGAAGCGGGACGGAGCCGTTGTTGGGCAACGTCGAGGCGGTCGAAAAGTCGACGTCTCCGGATATCGTGGCCGTCTCGACCGACCTGTCCCCGCCAAGCGATAAGGGGGAGAAGCATTACCGGCAGATTAAAGTAAGTTGTCGTCTACTTTTTATATAATCCAACATTGAATTGCTTATTACAGACGCCCGCCTTCAACGCGCTCGCTCCCTCCGCAACATCGATCACCGAGACCACTGATGCCACTCAGCTCCTGACGGACAAAACACAGATTGAGTGATTAGGACTGACGCGACTAGATAGCATTATAGTAGTAAAACTAAACTGACAATTCAAATTGCGAAAAACCCAATGAATACTAATACTTACGTCGTTCAATACATTTGACTTATTCACATAGCAAATTAAAAACTTTAACAAATTGGTAAAACGGGTAAAAATAAAAAAAACAACCAATTGAAGTAGTGTAACCCGGAGAATATAAGTAAAGCGCACAATATTAAAATTAAAAACAAGGCAAGTTAAAAGTTATCAAATTATTTGATCAAATCATTAAGCTGTGAAATCAATGATGCCGCATCTGGGAGATGGGTGTTCTCGTCTTGATTGGGAGGGGAATGCATGGAATGGTTTTCTTGTGAGGATCGGCTCGCAGATGGGCGACTAGGGAAGTGAGTTGACGGACGCGTCCGATCGATGTCAACCAGGACAGTCGGCTGTCCAACTCGACGACGACGGAATTCAACCTTCGTATCAATCGGTTCACGACGTTCTCGGATGCTCGGAGTGCCGCCCTTCGACAGACGTGCTCCTTTATAGACGCCGTTTTCTATGTTGAGGAGAGCGCTTTCCAGGAAGCCGAGTTTTTCTGAAAAAGAGTCTTTTAGCAATGTCGGAGCAGTAGGAAGATTAGAAAACTTACGGTTAGCTTCATTGTCGGGTTGTTGGTGGACAGTTGGCTGGATGTTCTGCAAAGGCTTGCGAACAGGTTCTTTTTTGTTCTTCTTATCGCGTTTGCGGATATCGTTGACGATCGCTTGATAGGCGCGATTGAATTCGGCCAAATCGGCGGTCATGTCCTTCAGCTTGTACTTCTTCTCGTGAGCGATGGAAAAGTAGTCCTGGACGGCGGCCCAGCTGACATCAACGGCGACGAGTTTCTGAAAGAAGCGTCGATAAGTTAACGTTGATGAAAGGTTTCCGTAAACTTACAGATCGCAGCTCGGCAACATCGGTCTTCATTTGGTCAATGAATGGCTCCATCAAAGCCTTCAACCGATCACATTCAGCCTGTTCCTTGTAGTTTTGAATGTATGAGGAAGTCTGAAATTCAAAAAAGTTATGCACGCCCTTCCAAATCAACCAAAAACTGACCGTGGTGTACTCCTTGCCCATTTCGGCGATGGCAGACTTGATCGCATCCATATCGACCTCATTTGAACGGAGTGTCGCCAAAAGATCACCAGCAAGGTTGTCCTTCTTGAAGGTGTCCGCCATCAGCTCCGTCAAGACGTGCATCAACGTGACATTCGGATCGATGGTCTTCGTGTCGGCCAGCTTCGTCAAAAACGCCAGCTTGATACCGTAGGCATCATGACCCGCGGCCGTGCTACGATTCATGTAATTTCCGGCGAAAAGAACGAGATTCATAAAGGTCCGGAGACTCTTCATTCCCATCAAGTCTATCAATATGCCGTTGATCACATTCAAACTTCGCATCAGTGTTCCACGACGTTCGTTCCATGTTTGCTTCAGCATTACAGCCTTCAGACGGGGCACGACACCCTTGATACTAGCAAAGGTGGCCAGATATTGTTCGGCCTCACACATTTCCTTGATTTCGGAGATGTCGCATTCAGCCAGCTTCTGCATGAGCGTCATTTCAGGAAGAATCTTCAAAATGCGTTCGATGGTGGAGGGTTGGAGAATCGTATCATCAGCGGTGAGAAGAGCCATTTTCCATTGGCTTTGTGACAGCTTGAAGGAAGCAAACACGATGCCGGCGTTTTGAATGACCTTATCGTCGCCGATGATGGACTTCTTTGGCTTGGTCTTGCTGGGGAGAGATTCATCACTGCCGTGGCGACTCATGCTGAAAGGAGGATGCTAGATGTAACAGTTGAAAGCCAGTGGTAAACATACGCTCGAGCCTTCTGGTCATTCGCAAAGTGCTCCTGCAACACCTTGACCACGATCTTCCGACAAACTTGGTTTTCATCGAGACCGGCCCAGAGTGAACTTTCCTTGATATGAACGGGGGCGATCTGAAAACATACAACGATTATAGGCTCTAACAGGTGTAAATGTCAACGTACGACATAATCTTTCCAATGGACCTTCTTCAATGGCCTATCCGCAACGACAGCTTTCCGCTCTTTCAAATAGGTCGGCAGCGGGGCAACAAATGGAGCAGCTGGTGCAGGTGGAGCGCCGCCGACAGTCTTCTTTCCAAGAAGCCCTGGAGGCGGAGGTGGCGGAGGAGGACCACCACCTTTGCCTAGTAGCGGAGGAGGCCCTGGAGGTGGTGGAGGTCCACCACCTTTACCGAGGAAGCCTGGAGGCGGTGGTGGCGGTGGAGCAGGGGGTCCACCTTTGCCCATACCACCTGGAGGGGGTGGCGGCGGAGGTCCTCCAGTCACGGGAGGCAGGCCTTCAGTGGTAACAACGGAACCGGCATCAGAATAGGTAGAAGCCACCGAAAGGAAAGACGACGAAGCAGCAATAGGAATGTGGGTCGTGTCACAGAGGGTGGTTGTCGTGACAGGTGGAATCGGATTCTTAGATGGATCAGAAATCTGTAAAACAACACCTTAAGAAAGCTTTTGAAGACGATCAAACATACGTGAGCCCGAAGTAGTTCTGTTTCCTTCCGCAGTTCTTCAACCTTCATCGAAAATTGTGTCGCTTTAGACAAACACTCCTGCTTGGCAACATTGATTTCACGAATCTTATGGATCAGATTCTTGGCTATATCATCGGCTTCGGCGTTGTCAAGCGCATCATCAGCGTTGATACCGTACTTCAACTTAGGCGACGCGTCAACATCACTCACGGCACCGAACAAACAGGATCGAAGAACGTGGTCAGCGTAGTTGAAATAGTGGCTCTGTGTATACTGGTACTGACATACAAGTGCCAATGATTGAAAAATACCAATAACTTCATCCTCACGGCCGGCGAACGTCTTCATACAGCCTTCAATCGTGCTCAATTCCTCTTTCCTAATGTTGCAGGCATCTTCGGCGATCTTAAAATCGACCTCTTGCTCCGTCAGAATAGTGTTCAGGGTCTTTTCAATGGAAGCATCTTTTCCAGCCTTATCCTTGATGTGCTGAAAGATTTAAAGTTTACCAAAGTTCTAAACTCTGGTGAAACCCACCTCATAGTAATCGTCAAATCCACTCCGAAGAATCTCACCTCGAAGCGCAATCCTAGCTTGCCATTCGTGATTACTGTCGGCACCAGTCCCAATATTGCCGATTATCGTATTGATAACTCGAAGCGTTTGCAAAATGACCTTGCTGTCATTAGTCTTTAGACACTGGATGATGCACCGGAAGCGAGGCTCGTTTCGGAGAACAGACAATCGGGTCAAACATTTGAGGATGTGGTCATGGCCGGAAAAGGTGTCGTCGTTAGCCATAGGAATCGCAGACAACACGCGAAGAATCACGTAGCGGACTTGGTCGATACTTTCAAGAAGCTTGTCGTATCGGGTAGCTTTGTCCAGACACCAAAGGGCATTGAGGAGCAATGAGCAAATGGAAAGGCTTTGGGTTCGTAGAAGATCGAAACCAGGCTAAAAGAGAACAATGAGAACAATATAAAAAGAAAACCATAACAACATACATTGGTATTCAAAATTTGACTGACGCAACCAACACAGTCGGCGACGACAGCAATCGTATCCCCGGCACTTGGATGGTGGGGTTTCTTGACATCTTCTTCAAGACGCATGAGTTTGACTTCGAATATACGGGTGAGGTAAAGCGCGCCTTCTTTGGAAATGAACTAAAAAGATAGAAAAATATAAAATTCAAAAGTTGAAAACGGTAAAACATACAGCTTCTACATCCGTAATAATGCAATTCCTCAAATGGCTCTTCAGATCACTCAACAAATTCGGCGGCGGGGTTTTGTCTGGACATTCAGCATAGTTCTTCAAGGCATTCACAAATTCGCTAATTTTGGGATAGTTCCTACTCGCGTCGCAATGGTATGACTGTGCCATCTTGATTTTGACTTCTCGACTTTGGTTGATCAGATTCTCTTCGCCTGTGTTCATGTTCTTCTGAAATTGAATGCTTATGTTTTGCTTGTCGGTCTGAGGTGTGAACTTACGGCCATCATTCTTATGATATTATTGAGATCGGCATCTGGTAACGTTTCATAGTTCATTCCGTCGTCTCCCTAAAACCGAAACTGTATTGATAGCACTTCCCCATATGGCCAGCTAGCTAGTCGCTATAATTCACCATCAAGCATGACTGACACGAGCTAGCTAGCTGGCTAGTACTGATATGAAAAATGATATCAAAAACAGTTACTTACCGATTTGGGAGGTTTCGATTTCAAAGTATTGAAGATATTTTTCATGGCGCCGACCTGTCTGAAATACAATGGGAGACATGAATTGATTGCGCGGATGATAGACTCTCGCGCCGCGACACGGAATGTTTGAAACTTTTAAATTATTTGTGGATAGAAATCAGTCCTTATGGGCGAGAGGAGGCGAGAAGAGGGTAGGGGAAGATGACGGGACATGCAACGATGACACCCATCGGCGTCAGTCACACAGGACTCCCATCAGCCGGAAGGAAAAGTCCGCGCGTTCCCAAAGTCTGATCGGCGCGCAGGACGCACATCGACGCCGTTTTGCGCGGTTGTTTTTGTTCGGCGAAAGGGCCGTAGCGGGGGCGATTGCACCGCACCATGGACTGGCTGCTGTCCCTCGGTTAAAACAGTGGGCAAGTGGTAGCCTATCTTGGGGCTGTTTCGACATTGCTTTTAAGAAAATCAACAACATTGGTCATACACCTGAAGACCGACTGTCTGGTGACGACCGGAAAAGGTCCAATGCCACAGGCATGCATCTGTCATCAACAAGCTCGTCGTTTTCAGTTTACAAGCTTCGCTATTGCTCGATAGTCGTTAGACCGATATTAGTCACAATAAGGAAATAGCACTGTCTGGAGTTTGGAATGCGTCAGTTGGAATGAAACTCCCAGCTTCCAAGCTTCTACCGGATGGCCGTCGGTCGACAAACTTCAATGGATGCGTGCTTCGTTAATTGCACTCGCATCGCGGGAAAAAGCCGATTCAAAAATTGTGTGCTGAACTTGGTGCGGCGCACACTTTCTATTGTTCTTCCTTTTGTTTGCATCTTTTCATTTGGAGACGTTTGTGCAGACCCACAAAATGGACGCATAAAATTGAACAGTTTGCGTGTGATACCTTTTATGGTTCGAAAACGCCTAACAACAGTAAAAAAGAAACATCAAAAAGACCATTTCGATACCATGGTTGTTGGCCATTGTCCCAATCACAACATGTTTCATTACCACCCCCGCAAATCAATCTGTCAACCACCTTTTCCAATCAACGTCAGCGATTTTTTTCAACCTTCTTTGCTGTTGTTGTGGCTATCTGGCATTTAAACAGCCGGTATCACGAAACAAACTTATGTCACAGGCCAAAGGGGTCCAAACAGAAGCAAAAAACTTCCTCAGTGGTAGCAGCTGTTTCATGCGTTTTGCAGAGCGTCGACTAGACGCATCCGCTCTGACGCTTGAGGCGTTTTTACTTTATTATTTTGCGATTGAGTGACTGAGTGAGGGCGAGAGAAAAGAGACTGAGCAAAAAAACGAGGCTAACATCCGCGGCCAGCTAAACGGACTTGTCGTAGGTGATCGCCACCCCAAGCTTGATGTTGGTGTCACTCGTGCATTGCGTCAAAAACTACGAGGAAAGCTTGTGTCGCGGATAAGAGAGGATCGGATTTCGTGGCAGTCGCAGTGCTCGATCAATGGGACACCCGTTTGCCCTCTTCTGTCGGCACTAAACTGAGAACCGATTTGATTTCCCTGGTTCAGCCGGTCGAGCGAATCTCTCATTCTCAGCCGAATCGAATCGAAGCTTTTATTTCTACGAACTATTGATTTTATTGTAACTTCCTTGCTTCATCTTACTTTACTTGGCTTACTGTATATAGTATTACGATTAAATGCGACACCAATTACGACCTTTTACCTGATCACACCATGTATTATTTACTCTTTGCGTTTTGTCTTCTGACAATTGCGTCAAAGCCGAGCTACGGAGCTTGCGGTAAGCATACCCACTTACATTGGTCAATAATCTCTCACACCTTTGGTGATGCCGCTTTTTTAAGAGGTTGGACATCAGAAAGTGCTCGTGCTCGGTCATTCTGGTTACAACATTTCGAAACTTGCCTTTGTTCACCGACTATTCAATGATACGCGATTCGATGAAAACTTTTTCGGTATGGTTTAATTTTTTATACAGCCTGTTTTACTTTCTTTACTTTTTGCAACTGTGAAATTTGAAGTACCCCTTTTTTATCACTTTGCAGCTGGCGATACCGGTGCGACGTTCTTCGCCCTGCACTCCGATGATAGCGGAGCCTGGGAAACGCACTTTGATCAACATCTGGTCCGGACGACTTTTGCTGGTGCCGAGGCATGTACCGTAATCGTCTCGTCGAAGGGGACCGATGAGATGAGTCTCGATGAGTTGCACATCCTGCGAGAAATGATTTATTACATCAATGGCGGTCTTATTGTCGTTGAGTTCGGTGAGTACACAACCTCTTTTCTCTCACACCTCCATGGGTGTCTGTGAAGTGGTAGGCTAAACTCGATTTTTTCTGCGCTTTCAGGAAACAAAGCATCGCAAACAATCGTCATCTTGGAACATAGCACTTTTTGCTGGGGCTCTGCTACTCTTGATCTCGGTGTTTCCAATCATGTGTTGTTGTGCAATGACATCAAGACAACCGAAATACCTCTGCTTCGCGACGTCAAAATTACCCACAACCTCGAGGATGTTGATAACACGTATTTTGAAGAACTCCCGGTCGCGAGTACATGGCCCACGTTCTTCCCATCTGCCATGGCTGCTGAAAGTAAAAACAAGCGGCCATCCAAGAAAACAATTCAACCATCACCTCGTGAATTGTATTGGAAGCCAGTTCGTCGATCGCCTGAGGCAGAAGTGCCTGTCGTCGTACATCCGGGTGAGGATAAGAAGGTGTTGTGCAAGTATCGCAAATCATGCTACGAGAGTGGTATGCGACCTGTGATCGAGTCAAATCTGTTTGCCTCCACGTCTGACACATCCGTCCCCGATCAGACAGTCAAGCCCAGCGAGGACACTATTGACGATGTTACCGAGCTCAAAGTGCGATGTAAATATCGACCATCGTGCTACGCAGACAGCGGCATCGAGATGAATGAAACGAATAAGAAGAAGAGCCAGCATGTCCTCGCTTCGAAGAACACCGTCGTGATCAAGCCCGCGAAAAAGCCAAAAACTTTGCGTGAAATCGCGAAGGAAGCCGCTGACAAAGTCGAAGAACGTGATAAAAATCCGACTAAACATACCAAAGTCACCAAGATTGAGCTGCATTTTGATGAAAACGAAGAAAAGCTGGCCAAGAAGAACCGCTGCAAGTACCGCAAGTCCTGCTACGAGACTGATGTCATCCCTGAATTGGAAGAAACCTTCACTGTGCCAATTTGGCTTACTCCATCTGCTATCAGTGCCGCTGTTCACCAAGCTATTGGCAAAGAACAGTCGCCGCCACCCAAGGACTTTGATGAACAGTCCGAACTCGAACAGAAGGTTACCTGCAAGTACCGCAAATCCTGTTATGGTAACGGCAAGCTGCCAGAGAAGCTTCATGAAGAGAAGTTTACCGTCAAGGAGGTCATCGAACAACATACTGTCCGATTGTCCAAGGAAGTGCGTTGCAAATACCGTAAATCCTGCTATGAAAGTGGTATTGTCCCCGATTTGAATGCCCCTGCTCCAGTGGTTGTGGAAGAAAAACCTAAATCTGTGCCGACTACGTTGAGCGATTTGAAAGTGCACTGCAAGTACCGTAAGAGCTGTTACCAAGAGACTGCGCTGGCTGAACAAGCGGCTAATGATGATGACGACGACGATGATGGTACTACCGATAATGAGGAAGGTGATAAAATCACCGATGACAGCAACGAAACCAAGGATACCGATGGCGATGACGACGATGACAACTCTGCTGAAGTGCCCGCCAATGCCGAAGATGATGACGACGAATCTGACGATTCTACCCTAACTCCAGCCGAAGCTGTTGAGATCGTTGAAGAAACCATCAAGCCCGTCATCGAAGAGATCATTGAAGCCACACCTACCGACAAAAAGGGAAAGCCGACGGAACCGGAGCCTCTGCCGATGCACGTCATTGAAAAAATTGCCGAAGAGGTAATTGCTACAAAGGCGAAGAAGGCAAAGGCTTCCAAGTTAAAGAAGGCAGCACCTCCCGTCGAAGAACCGGAAGAAGTTAATGAAGAACCCGTAGAAGTTCCACCTCCGAAGCCCAAGAAGACCAAAAAGGGCAAGAAGTCCGTTGAACCTGTCGTCGACCCCATTCCTGATTCTGAAGAAGTTCCTGAAGAACCAGAAGATGTTCCTCCGCCGAAGCCAAAGAAATCCAAGAAGGCTAAAACTTCTGTCGTTGAACCCGAGACCGCTGAGGCAGAACCTATTCGACCGAAAAAGTCGAAGAAAGTGCCAAAAGTTGTCGAAGAAATCAACGAAGCCCCATATGAAGAAGAACTATCAGAACGAGCTGACGAGGCGATGGAACCGCCAGAGGACGACGACGAAGAAGAGTTCATCCCACCTCCGGTACCGGTCAAAACAAGCAAAAAGGAAAAGCGTTCCATCAAAACTGGCGATGACAAACCTGAAACAACTGCGCTCCCGTCCTCTAACGATCAAGCTGACACGGTCGTGCAAAAGGTTGACGTCACCAATTTGAATGCCGATACGAAAAATTTGTGCAAGTACCGCAAGTCATGTTATGCGACTGGCGAGCTTAGGCAGCCCCGACATCACACATGGCTTCAAGATGCTGAAGAAGCTATTGAGCATGCCTATGCAAATGCCAAAGATGAAATCCGTGTTTTGACAGCTGATGAACTGCGCCATCGATCAGAAGAACATAAAAAACTGGCTTGCAAATTCCGCAAAAGCTGCTATGAAACTGGTATTTTGCCGCCGCTGGAAGATTGGCTCTACGTTAAACTCGAACATCAGGCGGAGAAGCTGTACCATGACTTGGAAGATGAAATTAAGATCATTGAAGGCGACGAACACGCCCACCGTACTCTCGAGCGGAAGAAGCTGAATTGCAAGTACCGTAAGTCCTGTTACGAAACTGGCAAATTACCACCCCTCGAAGACTGGCTTTACGTCAAACTTGAACATCAGGCCGAAAAACTCTACCATGACTTCGAAGATGAGATCAAGATTATCGAAGGCGATGAATATGCGCATCGCACCCTGGAGCGCAAGAAGCTGAAGTGCAAGTACCGCAAGTCTTGCTATGAAACCGGTAAATTGCCACCATTGGAGGATTGGCTCTACGTTAAACTCGAACATCAGGCAGAGAAGCTCTACCACGACTTTGAAGACGAGATCAAGGTCATTGAAGGCGATGAGTATGCCCACCGTACTCTCGAACGGAAGAAGCTCAACTGCAAATACCGTAAATCCTGCTATGAAACTGGGGTCCTGCCGCCCCTCGAAGATTGGCTTTTCGTCAAACTGGAGCATCGCGCCGAAGATTTCTATCACAACCTCCAGGACGAAGTCGAGATCATTGAGCGTGATGAGCACAAACATCGTGCCCTCGAAAAGAAGAAGCTGAGCTGTAAGTACCGTAAATCTTGCTACAAGAGTGGTAAAGTACCTGAAATTCCACCCATGTTCGGTTCTACTACCGCCGCTAAGGTTGAAAAACCCGCTCCAAAGGCTGAAGACTGGTCTCAAAAGTCTGACGAGGAGAAGAAGTTCGACTGCAGATACCGCAAGTCCTGCTACGATACTGGCATCCTTCCACGTGAAATCGGTGAACCTACAATTGAGACTGTGATCAACAGCATCAAAGAAAACCCGAAGGAGACCGTTCAACAACGCTGCAAGTACCGTAAATCGTGTTACGATGATGCCGAGATTAGCGCGCCGAAGGAAGACCACGCCACTGTTGAAAGCAAGAAGCCGCCTGTCATCGACGAAGATACACTTGTCGTCAAAGTTCCGAAGGAAACTGTTCAGAAGGCATCCAAGCCGAAGCGAGCAGAGCCGAAGACCGATGACAGCGACGATGCTGAAGAGAAGTCTGAAAAGGTAGATGAAAAGCCTGCCAAGAAGCAGAAGAAGAAGCAGCAGCAAGCCGACAAACCGAAAAAGGCAGCCAAGAAAGCAGCTCCCCCACCACCGCCTCCTAAGCCGGAGCCTGAAAGTGACGATGACGATGATGATGAAGAACAGTACAAAGAAATACCCCAGAAAACGCCTCCACCTCCACCTCAAGCAAAATCTAAGACAAAGGAGGCTGATACTGTGGAACAACAAGCCCCTCCAGCCAAGCAGCCCGAATTCAACGCTGTGCAATTGGCCAAGAACACCACCACCGAGCTCAAAGTTGTTTGCAAATATCGTCATTCGTGTTATGCCACAGCAGCGCGCGGTGAGTTACCACCCGACCAACTCTTCCGCGTGAAAGGAGAGCGATGCAGCCTCTATCGCAACTCTTGCCGACAAAAACTCGGCTTACCTCCGGTCGTCCGAGCTCCCATCGGACCCAATGGGCGCAAATTGTGCCGTAGAAAGAAACCCGATGAGAAGAAGTCATAAGTATTGCCACCCAAATTGCCGTAGTTTTAGTCAATTACTTAACGCGATTATTAGAAACCGTTGCCGAGATGTTTTGTAACTTACACGTGTGACTTTATCTTTGACGTTTTGACGGCAGTCTTGCATCTCACTGGTATTTTTTGCTCGGAAATAAATCGTAACCTTAAGAAACTCGAATCGAAATGACACCCCTTGAATGAAATTTATTCAATAAAAAGCTGGATGAAAAATTTTTATCCTTCAGTTTTTATTTAGATAGAAGCCTTGAAACGTCCGCTTTTTTCGAAACTTGAACAAAAGCAATAGGCCCATTGAGAGTTTTCATGGTTTGACGGCGGAAAATAACTATTTTCAACACAAAGTGCATTTGACTTTTGGTTTTGCTATATGCCATAATTCGGTTTCTTTATCGTCCCGAGTTTTGCCATTAGACGATTCTTCTTTGCAGGCGGCCGGATTTCACTTCCGTTTGATATGACGTAAACAGGAGGGAAACTGTCGCAAAGCGTGACAAAGTAATTTCCGAAAGATGAAACTGATCGTATCCACTTCGCATTGTATCTCGAGTTGCCAGCTTAGCTCGCCATTGTTTGCATTGACAATATTGATGCATTGTCACGACAGATTGTTATGGATACCTTTGCCATTTTTACAAGGCATTGTAACATTGTAAACATTATTGCCCTTTAAAAGGATGGAAGTGCTGAATCATCGACGTAAATGTCACTCATCATTGTGCTGCTATTTCGTTTCATCTTCCAATCTCACGCGTGTTATTGCCACAGGGATTGGATTTTGAGTGACAAGTGCTTTCGTCCTAGCTTCCTCGGATTCATCATCGATTCTCATCATCGCATCCTGGCAGCTTTGCTTTGTCTTGACTGTCTGAAACAAACAGTGTGTTGGGTTGGGTAATTGACATCCAATCTGTGACAAAAATAAATAGCTACTAAATCTGTTTTTTGATGCTCAATCTTGTTTTCCAAGGCTTTATCTTCTCACGCTTCTCATCCATCATTACGAAGATCCAATTCCCTAGAAAAAGGTCTTGTAACAACAAGAAAAAATAAACGACCATCGGCGACAAGTAAGGTAATAAACTTTCCTCCTACGCATTTTTTATGAACCCACGGAAGAAATACAACCATCTGCAGTGGCGTTTTTTACAACTTGCATTAAGAAGCATGGCTCAGCGGTATCACCGACATAAGTGACCACAAGCATCTACTAGCCGCGTCACCCGACTCTCTGAGACAATGTTTATGTTCTGAATGAGTTTACTGGCTTCTCGAATGCAGTATCTCCGAGTCACGATTAGACCCTAAATTATACAAAGTCGCAAGGAAACACGTAACAAGCAAGCTATAAACGGTTGTTTGAGCGCGGATGTAGTACATCTAATTTTATAAATACAGCTATTTTCCATTTTTACTCAATTAGTTTCTGTTTTACTTAACACAAATCTAATTAAAATCAGAAAGTTGTTCTTGGCACTCCAATGGGACAACTAATCGGAAAACAGAGAGGCTTATGCAGAAAATAGCAATGGCAACTGCATTGAACAACACAACTTCCAGAAGTGTGAATTATCCGCATAGCCAAGTAAGGAAGGTAATGAAAATCGTCTTTGGTCGCTTGTTTGTTAAGGATTCAAGGAACTGCTGAGAGTCTGTAACTTTTTCAAGCATTCGGTTTTCGCAAATTTTTTCTTGACGTCAGTCGAAAAATGCGCTTGTTTTCGGACTGCTATAATCGGTCCATCTTGAATTCCCTAGACATTAACTCCGGTCGGTTAGGGAAGAGTGATTCATGGTTTCCGTTGAGTGAGCCTTGTTCTCTACTTTTCTTGCACTATGTTTTTTTTTGGTTTCTATTTCGCATATTTAAGGCGAAAATGTTAAACACTTCCACTTGTGAAACCCAACGGTACTTAATTTGTTCCAAATAAATAAACTTTATCCTAATTTAACTGCATCCTCTTCATTTGAAAAATACACATAGCAGTATCGTTACGGGAACATCCTCGTCAAGATTACGATAACATATTAATTGAAGAAAGCTATGAAACACAGAACAAGATTTTGCACCTTCACACGGAATATTACAGGACGAGCGGTAATGGATTTTGTCTTCGGCAAGGCGTGCCGGGTTGAGACACAACTGGGTTGACAACGATATTATAATCAATGGACATGGACTAAGTTATCAGATTTAAAATGGGATGCCTCGCCAGCTGGAAGCAGCGTAGAATGGCCTGGAGCCAGCACGCTTCGGGTAGTAAGAATCCAAGCCACTGCCGCCGTAGAATGCACCAAATGCACGACCACCTGCACGTTTGTCATAGAAGCTAGGTGCGAAGCTTCGGCCACCGCCACGCTTAGCCATGGGCGCATCATAGAAGTGGAAGATTCTGCCTCCAGCACGTTTCCAGTCGGCAATGCCGTAGAATGGCCTTCCACCCGCTCGCTTTTCCGCATAGATGAGGTTGTCTCCAGAATCTGGCAATTGGAAAGCACGTCCACCTGCACGACGTTCTGCACTGTGATAAGTTTCTCCATTTTGGAACCATCGGGCCCCACCACGCTTCTCTTCCTTCACTGTATTCACAACAAATCCTCGACCACCGGCGCGTTTCTCAGACGATATCTGATTATCATCATCAGTGACCGTTTGGACAAAGCCGCGTCCACCAGCGCGTTTGGTGTCGATGTTCTCGTAAGCGTCATCTTCGACGTTCTGTGCGTTGCTAACCGCTACAGTGCCTTAAACGAACATTTGATTATCGTGGCATGTCTAGAGTTGGAGACACTATCCCCCTCCATCCGCAAATGAAATATACTGATAACAAACACAATCGTGTTGGACTATATTACGTCAGGAGCAGCCGTTTTTGGGCTTCTAATTTAATGGTTCGCCTAGAACGGGCTTTAAACCCCCGCTTTGCATTAAATTTGTATGATTGGAATAGTACTTTTACGGAACGAGCATGTTTTGAAAAAAATTAACCGTGTTTCGCTTCTCGGGAAAAACATCCCACATAACCGTAACTTGAGGAATGGGAAACAAACAGATTAATCGAGCTTTTTTCTGCGTTCCCAGATAAACATTTGCGGGTCTGAGCTTAATTGCCATCCGAAAAATCACGTAACCCAATCTCACATTTTGTGCATCTTAAGGGGAAAGTGATGTCACCAAAGGCGCGGTGTCGATGGTAAAACTCATGGGACAATGAAAAAAGCTTTCGGAAGGCCATTTTTGGCGTCAGGATGCGCTACGTGAAGCACATCCATCTCCTTTGTTTCAACGATTGCCATGAGACGGCGGTTGTTCCAATATGTCAAGACGCATAGCGTTTACGATTGGGGATGGATGCTTTTGTTTGACAGGATCACGTATTTGAAAAGGGGCCAAAAACACATTGAACAAAACGTTTGCGCCATGTGCAAGGGACAATATGAAATTAGCCACGGCGTCGTGCCCATGTTCATAACCAAATAGTAACCGCTGTATTGTGTTTGGCAGATGTCGCAAAAGTAGTCTTCGGGCATGCGGATACCGTGTGACTCGAATTCTGCCGTCATCAAAATTCAAGCAGAAAACGGGGCAAAAAACTTTGTGTGCTGAATGGAGAAGGAACTAAAGGCTGGCTACCCTCATTGCATACGCAAATTACGGTCAGTTTGTTTGTGGCCCTGCGGGTTTAAGGGGACAAAAGTAAAGATAAGACAAGCGAAAAAGACAAGGTAAACTCACCAAGAAGTAAAACTGCAAAACACAATTTGGAAAACATTTTGACCGAATTCTTCATTTCCGAATTTAGTAGAAGCTTAGCATGTGTGTCACTTACTCCAGAGGCTAGGGAGTGTGAAATGAACAAGGGATTTCCAGACAAAAGTCAAAGCCAAGTGGCCTTAGAAGGCAGTTGTTTCTTCGGGCTTACCCGGACTCCTCCCCCGGCTTTCCCACATAGGCCGTTCACCCCAAGGGGAAGGGCGCTCGCTTTTTTAAAAAGATACGTCCGAGAAAATGCCTGCCCCTGAAGAAGCGCCTGCGACGACGTCCCAGAAGGCCTGGGTGATAAAGGAGAGAGTGCTGAAGGCGCAGAAAATAGGCAGAAGCATGACAACATCGACGACGACCCACTTTTACTCTCCTAACCTGCATGGGTGCACGTAAGAGCGCTTCACTCGCCGTTTTTGTTCCTATTAGCGATAATCGCGTTTGGGGGGAAATTTGATTCATGTTCAAAAAAGCTAGCTCACAAGTTTGTACGGTTATTCTTTGCATCACCGAAGGCATTGTTGTGATGAAACGTCACCCCTCGAGGGTGACCTCATCGAGATCTTTTGAGCGGCGAGAAAGTACTTGAACAGTTTGTTGAACATCAAGGCATCAGAAAGCCGTTGTTTTCAGTCATTCTTTGTCTCGGTCAGATAGATCATCCATTCCTAGTATAGTCATCCCTTGGCAGCCTGTCAGTTTTGGGATACTGGATAAACATCATACCAACATACATAGACTGACTCACTGAACACGCCATGTTTTTGTGTAGCATGTAAAACTCATTTAAAAAATTGAACGTCACACCAAGTCTGAATGAACGCCTTCCAAAGAGGACCGGAAAAAATATGCCACAACTTAGTTAACATTATCGACAAAGAGGTTGAATAAATTAATTTTGTTTCAATTGAATCTTGTGCTGTTTGACTTTTCTAAAACATCCGGAACATAAAGGGTTTTTCTTTATCTTTAAAAGCCGTTTCAGTTTGGGATAATCTCTAGTCTGTCGCAGCTCCCGGCGACCACCATGAAACAAATCCGAGAATACCACTTCCATTTCAGAATTTAAAATACAATGGGCGGGCTTAGACACGCTTTTTTTACTGTGCAACTTTCATCACTTGTGATGATGGTGTGCCATTATTTAGATTTGTTATTACCACTGATGGGTTATAACGGCGTTTTGGGGGCTGGCCATGCTGCGCGCATCAGTGCTCTGCTCAATGATGCGCGTGGAACTTATTCCTAGACTTGATGACTCATTTTCGGTCTTTTTACTGATGAACTTGCTAGTTAAGAAGTTCTAATTCGTTTAAGAGTTACGTACTTTACCTAATTTTGGACAATGGAAGTTTTTCTCAAAAACAAATGACTAATTTTAAAAGCATTGGAAGCAACAACAGCAAAAAAGCTTAGATCAAACGAACTCATCAATTATGATAAGTTGAATTTGCTGAACCATTGTTGTACGTAAATGGTGACGGCGTAGCCTATGGAACGCGATTCCTTCATAAGCAAAGCCATCCGCATCCACAGTGCTTATTGTTTGGTCCAGAACTCGCCATATTCGGTCCACACTTCTCAACTGCACCGATCAAACCAACTATCAACTTCGAGATGTCTCGTTTTTCGCTTCACATCCAAGCGCTGTGCGCCATCTACGTCATCATGATTGTGTCATCTACGATAGCTTTGCCCATTGAAAACGGCCTAGAACAACCAGACCACCCGAAATTTGAGCAGGTAAGGGTTCTATATTTATTTTATCAAAAAAGGTTTCGCTATGATTTTTGTTTTAGAAACGCTTTTACTCGTGGGAGGAAGGCAAACGCTCTGCTGACGACTACGACCGTAGTGTGCAACACGAAATGCTTAAACGGAAGTAAGTCGTAGTTAAAAGAAGACGTAAATCCATTACATGATACCCGGATTACAGATTGTACCAGATGAACGGCGACTTGTGGGCTACAAATTTCCGCCTCTAAACAAACAACTAAACTGTCAAGAACTAATCAACGGTGTTGCTCGTGTCCGAAAATTGTATCTGAGATCCCCGCGTCGTCAGAACTGTAGTCCATGTCGTCTCTTCGGTAAACATCACAAACACTTGTGACCGGAATAATTCAAACCAATCCTTCTAGTTACATGTTTGTTGTCTGATTTTTTTCTTTCTGTCGTTCCCTATGCCGTCAGTTAACCTTTTTGTCTTATTAATTCCCTTTTATTGTCATAATCTGCAAAATGAACTACTCGAAGTTAAGTCTACTAAATAGACCACAAATAATTGAGTTATAATGGTGACAGTCAAATGTGACTAAACATTATGTGAAATAAAAGAAAAGAAATTCAAAAATTGAATCAGTCAGATACAGGGTAAAAGTAAAGCAAATGGCATGCAAAAGGTCAAACTCGTGTCGCTTACAATCCCCACGTATTGGCCATACGGGCATCGGCAATGGTTTCTTCGAGAATTCGGATACGGCGCTCCTGAGAACGAACGACGGCCTTCATCTTTTCGAGCGTTTCGAAAATAGCACCAAGGGCATTCTGCAAAATAAAAATAGACTGATTGATTGACCTTTGTTATGGAAAAACTTATGAATTATGCATACCTCACTATCAGGAATAGCAACGCTCATACGCACGTTGGGGCCACCGTAATCGCATTCTGGGGCACTGTCATCAATAGCGGTACGGGCCTGGTCTCGCTTGATTCGTTCGAGTTCAGCGGCCGCGCGACGTTGACCAGATGTCATTGGGCCACCATCGTCACGTTCAGCGCGAGAACGCAACTGGACAGATGATTTGGGGACCATTGGGTTGGTGGGAGCTTCTTCTTGGCGGCTAGAAACAACGGATTGACGGCTGGCACTGCTGGCGGGGCGTTCGGAACGTTCGATACGAACGATGCCCATATCATCGTCGATACGCGGAGAACGCTGAGGGGTCGATGATGGCACACTAGGTGTGTAGCGGCGATCGGAGGTCTCGGAAAGGGTAGGCGAAGAGCGGAGTTGGTCAGAAGCTTCAGAACGAGCAGGAGACGGCTGTGGTGGCTGGGAGACAGCGGTCGGGGCTTGAACTGGCAGTGAAGCAAGGATGTTAGCCTTCTTGGCAATCTGGATGCGCGGCTTGACGGCAGCAGCTTCAGGGTTCACAGCCATCAAGTTTGGTGGAGCATTCTGGCCTTCAGCAAATTGCTCAGCAGTGAGAGCCGGAACGGTGCTACGAGTGTCAGGGTAGAGATCAGCTTGATACAGATCAGATTTGCGGGGGACGAAGAATTGCAAAACGTCAACAATGCCCTTGGTTGTGACCTTGTAGATTCTGCAAGTCAATGTTTGACCTTTTCCAATCAATAATTTTGTTATGTTGTTTTTTCCTTACCGGTTCATTTCATTTTCATTGCTGTTCACACCTCGCTTGGGCATGAATGCCAAACCACGTTGGGGCTCCGACGTCGAGTAAACATTGATAAAATGCACGAAAGGCGCTTCATTGTTAATCTCGAAATAGCGGATGTTTGAGTCACCCTTGCCGGTGATGTACATCAAACCACTGTCTTCATCATACAATGGATAAAGCACAGCATTGCTTGTGTCAAGTTCGTCGGAAGCGATCGGATTGCTTAAGTCATCCTGTAAAGATTTTGTGTGTATATATGCTTTTTTCATCTATCATAAGCCGAGCCACGTACCGGGTCTCGTAGAGCCCACATACGCTCGGAGCGCTTGGAGGAACCGGTAGTGAAGACGCGGCCATCCTTGAGGAAGATAGCACGTTGCGGCTTGACACTATCCGGGCCGAGACCTTCCTTGAGGACATCACCCGAATGCGAATCGATGATACGAATCTTGCGGTCTTTGCACGTCGTTACAAATTGGCTGCCGTCATAGTTCCAAGCGACCGAGAAGATATGGTCCGGGTGACCTGCCACTTCAAGCAACGCTTCGCCGGTACCGACGTTCCACAACAGCAGTCTGTTTTCGCCACCTTCAATGAATTAAGCATTGTTTTGTTTTGTTCACGAATGACATCACAAAGCGTCACCTGCTGTCAAAAGGATGTTCTGGGCCGTCGGATGCCAAGCGAGTGTGTTGACGCGCTTCTCATGACCGACAAGTTCAACGGCGGGTTCATTGATCGTGCGATTGAGGCCTCTTTCCGGAATGACCCACACCTTGGCTGATTTATCTTCAGAGCAACTGGCAATAACATTGTCATTGAACGGGCTCCAGGCAACTTCCAAACACGGAGCTCGATGGGCATCTACGAACGGGTAGTCCTTGTCGATGCGGCCAATCTGCAAGAAAATCAATGCCGCTATATCACAAAAGATAGACTTTGCAAATGTTGACACATAAAGATGGGCCTGTTTTGAAAGCAGAAAGTCCGTCGCCCCCTCAAGACAACAACACATGTTCGCTTTTTGCTTTTATTTGTGTCTACTAAAATCCGCTTTACGTTGGACAATGACATCAGTGAGGGCTACTTTTAGTAATAGGTAGATCGAAAAAGTGGAAAAAGTTTTTGTCTGCGTTAAACCGGACTTTAACTGTCAACAGAACTGACACACATGACATTTCCGGTAACTAGGCTTACGAATATTGTTTGAAGTGGAAGTTTTTTCCCAGACATCAAACAAAGAAAATGTGTAAATTAAGAATGGAAAAGTGGGGCATGAAAGAGGGATACTTACTTTGTTGAGGGGAATGACTTGGAAGGGACCTCCGGCACCTTTGTTGATAACGGCAAGGAACTTCGGATTCACAGCGCAGAACAACGAATCCCAAGTGATCTCGGTGATACGCACGTCCGAGATACAGGATTCATGTTTCACGGGTTTACAGTACACATGCCGGAACTTACTCTGACGTACGATGCCGGCCATGATGGGTGGACAATGGGAATACGAAACCGATCAACAAATTCAATTGGCAATAGCACTATGACACCGAACTGATGGGAGCCCTACGGCAGCAAGCAAGCCTGACGAAGCGGCTGTTCAAGCTGGAACAGCACGACAACGGATAAGACGCACTGTGAGCGCTATCTCTTACTGGGTGGATTGGGAAGGGGCCAGCCGCGATCGCTTTTGCCTGAGCCAACCTTTTTCCGACACAGAAGAACGACTCTTGGCGGCTTTAGCACCTCCCGAGGTGGCTGGCTGGCTACTGCGGACGTGCGCCTACACCAGCCGTAAGCACGCCGCCGGAGTAGATCTCTCTCGCGCTTATGTCTGTCCTGATGGGTTTTTCATCAGTCTTTTTACACTATACAAACACGAGCTTGAGCAGAAATTACACTGCCCCCGCAATGACTCCCTCGCAAACTATCTTGGCTTGAAGCCAGCGGGCGTTCCAACTTGAGTTGCGCAAGTTCGGCTTGAAGTGCCTCAGGGCTGGTTTCCAGCTTGATAAGACAGGCTTCTAGGATGGAACAGCTAACTGCGTGATGTAACTTAATGAAACTTTGGAAACAGGTAATAGGCTTATTTGCATTTTTGACGTGATGGTATTTGCGCAAACTAAGTGACTGGCTAACATCAGACAGACATTTTCCTCAAAGTGGACCAAAAGACTGATCGTCCTGAACTCGGTGTTTATTTTAAACTTTTATCTCGCGATAAGTCACTTGATGCATCATTAACAACCCAGTCCATCTGTTTTAAACATGAACACAACTCACAGCTGTTGCCTGTCCATGGCAATAACTCAACTTGCATGTTTTTTGTAGTAACTTTATATCAACGTTCGAAATAAGTTCATTTAACCACGAAACAGAAACAATAATCGATAATATCTCAATTTTAAAGAAGTAGAATAGACAAAACAACCCGGACAAATGTTGGGCGAATACCAAGACGGTATAAACAAAATAATTATCAAATTGTGAAAAGTAAAAAATCAACAAAATCATTCGATGATAAAGACGTGAGCAGTACAATAAGTGAGAATATGAAGGAGAGGAAGAATGGCATCACAGCGAGCTGCGTAGAAGAAAAAATCACCACTCAAAAATTGCAACACCGTTTTTGAGCGTGTTGTCGTTGTATAAATCTGGTAAAGTCATGAAAATGCTACGCTGACATGAGAAATATTATGTAATTACACTACTGAATTGACGGAAATTGTGCTTGCAAGTTGGGACGGATGATGTCGCAGGTAGTAATCAGGGGTGAGGCCTGCTGATTCTGGTGGATGTCTAGCAAGATTGGTAGGGGATGTGGAGAGGGCCAATCCATGTGGGGAAAGCGTATTTCGATCGGTCAGGTTCATCTCGGCATAATTGATGCCTTCATGACTAGACTTATATGGTGGATTGAGATGTCTCTGAAAGGGCTTGACGCATGCAAACCAGCTCGAAATCAGAAAGACCGTGGATGGGGTTTGATAGGAAAAGGTAGGTGAAATGAAGGAAACAAATACAAACAACACAACATCAAAAAATCAGGTTACATCAGGGATGGACCCATAGGGTAGTTTGAAAACTTCCACACAAGGGACAAAAAATAGAAGTAGAAGCACAATATACGGAAACCACAATTAAATATATCTTGCGCGGATTGATTGCGTTGTTTTTTTAGAAAAACTAGAACGTAAGTACTGAGATGCAGGGGTGGTAGGGTGGTACAACGGCAATATTATACGACGGATATCCGCGAATCAACGCGAGCAGCTTTATAGGCAGCGTCATAGTCGCTCTAAAAAGGGGGTACACTGAGGAAACGTAAATTTAACTATGCGCTGGAGGTGGTTAAAGCACAACAACAATCATCACAACTGTTAGAGGCATAAAGTGTGGCAAGAAATACATACACAATGAACCCGAATATTTTATATAAAATGGAAAAGTTGTAACAGGTGAGCAACTCCGAGGTCCGGTGGGGGTAGGGTACGGTAGAAAAACATAGGGTTAACCAACACAACCACAAAGAAGTTAGAAGGTAAGGTGCATAGAAGGACATGTCATACTTGAGCTTCCTTGCTCACGTAAACAGATTCACCGTGTATTACCTCAAGTCCATGGTCGGCGTAGAAAGCGTTATGTGCCGCGGCGCCACCGTTGTAGGATTCGGGTGCTCCGATGCTGAAAATGATGATGGATGATTTGCGTAATTAGTCATGGTTTGAGTCATGTATCATTAGTGTCGTCGGTTTTTACAAAGAGACATTCCGAAAAAACGTAAACGACCTTCACAGTGAAAAGTACTTACGTTGGCTTGATGTTATGGGACGATGATGGATTGCCGTACTCTTTCACGCCTAAAATGACTCGTATTAAAGTTGGAAATGTATGAATGAATGACTCACCCTCGAAACCGTCACCGGTAAAACAGCACAATCGACGACGCATGCAGCAGATGACGACCAAAACAGCGATAAGTCCGACGCAGATGACTCCCAGAACGACGCCAACGATGATGGTAGCAACGCTATCATGGACACCTCCGTCTCCGAGGAGATCGGACAATGAAACGACGATTTGCTTGGCACCGTATTGGTTTTGCAGCTTAAGGATAATCTGCTTGTGTTTGTCGCCATCGTGGACGGGGGAGATCTGGAGTCGCGCGAAGTAGCAGTTGGGGACAGTGTTGTTCTGGGTGGTCGAATCAAAACGGAAGTTCTGCCACGATTGACCGAGCTGGATGTCGTTGCCTTCGACGGAGAAGACGATCTCGCGGGGCGGACGCGGCATCGGGTCAGCGCAGAAGTGGACGGTGACGACAGCGGTGTTTTGACCGATTTGTTCGATGCTGGGACCGGCTTCAGATTGCATCGGTGGGCCTTGAACTTGCATGTTCAACATTTCATTGCCAGGGGCATCAAGGGTGGGCGAGCATTCTGGGTTGCCGTAGGACACGTACGAGCAAGCGGAGCACCAGTATTGACCAGTGTAGGAGTAGTCAGAGATGTGGAGCTCGCAGGTGGCATGGATACGCTGAAGAAGTATGACATTTAAAGTTAAACTGATAACAGTAAAATAGTTACCCCTACCAATAAGTTGTTATTGCCAACGGAGGCCTGGCCGGGAGTGTTAGTGATTTCATGGAGCTGGCCATCGTAACCTTGAGGGCACGGAGCATCAACGACGAGGCCATTGGCGCGACGCATTCGCCAGAAGACGATCGGGCGAGGGTTGCCTTCGACGACGCAGGTGAGTTTCAAGGCTTGGTTCATTTCGATGCGGTTTCCGGTAGTGAAGGGTGCGGTGGTCTGGATGCTGCGGAAGTTGGTCTGGATGAGACGGGCGGCGGCTAAAAGGGCAATCCGTTACAACTGTCCAGAGAGAAGTTACAATTCAACTTACAGTAAGGCTCAATCGAAACAGCTTGCGAGGTCGGCATTTCATCCTGGGGATAAAGACCATTGTTAGCCGAGCACTGGATGGATTTTCCGATCATCTCAGTACCAATCGTGATCTCAGCACCATTGCCACTGGTGATTTCACCATTCTTCAACCAGCGGTAAGAAGAGGGTTGGGGATTAGCTTGAACAGCACAGTTCAACGACTTCCGGCGACCAGTTTGTTGGCATTGACCATCGGGGCCACGGATGCATTCAACGTAGAACACATTGCCCTGATTAGGGATTCGGACAGGGCTCTGGTTGTTCGAGTCGACAACATGGACATTCTTCAAGTATTCAACGTTGACCGTGACCGGTGCCGAATCGATCGTTCCACCGTTGATAGCGGCCTGACACATGATAGTGGCGCCAGTCCATGCCGGATTCACATCAATGTTTTTCAGTGAAACCGTCTAAAATTATTGCCTCGTTAATCTCCCCCATCATTTGCCACTTTTTCATTTATGTTTTGCCGACATCGCGATGGGTAATTATTGTTCAGGGGGCCGTTTCGGTCGAAATGCCATTCTGTTTCCGAGCTGTTTGTTTCAACAGGCGCGGCACTTTGTTTGCGTTTTTTTTGTTTCCTCATGGATGAATTCGAACATCGCCAGAAAAGGTCAACAGCAGATGAACGCGGCACAAAAGAAAGCAACCACGAAGGGCACTCATCGCGCGGATTTTCCAGGATGTCGTCGTCGGCGTCCCGCTGACTCCATGCTGTCTTTATACGTTCCGATACAAAGAAACACGAGCTTGTTGACCTCGACGCCAAGTGGGTTGCAATATTTCATCCATAAGCCGCTCCCCCCAGAAGTAAAAAGGAATCAGAACGCACATAATTTAAAAAATTGCGACAGAGATGGATTCAGACAGGAAGGGGTGCACGTGAGGGTCGTCGTCTGTCTCAATACTACCATGTGCAAAGCTCAAAAAACCCGTAGTCAAAACCATTGGCCTATGTGCCGGTGTCATGAAAAAAAGATTGGAATGCGCACCCATGACAAAAAGTATCTTTGTTTCGGTTTCTTTTTTAGGTTGATCGCCTGAGGCAAGGCGAGAAAGCTAGAGGCAATTGATCACCGCAAGTGGAAGTGAAAGACATACCGGAAAGCCTGC
>KB455099.1:149729-175931 GCA_000341325.1 Panagrellus redivivus
TGTGAACGTGGTCACAGGCTCTTCGGGAGAGTTGACTTCGGCATTGATGCGGGTGATACGAAGACCAGGGCCCGAGATAAAGACGATTAGGCAATACGAGAAAGCTAGAGGCAATTGATCACCGCAAGTGGAAGTGAAAGACATACCGGAAAGCCTGCGTTGCGGGTAAGATCCTGAGCGGAGTTGAGTACATTGACCATATCAGTGATGTTCTTCGCAGCGCAGTCGACACATACGAACCGAAGTTGGCTCACTGGTGGCTCCGATACACAGTAGATGATTTCTGATGGCGTCTTTCCGAGGACAGTCCATGTGATCTGATTGATCTGTTGTGCGTTCGAAACAGGGAAGAGCTCATTCAGGATTTTGACCTGGGCCATGTTATCGGACATCATCTGGGCTAAAATATGCGTTCAATCATTAACTATGTGCATCATGACTTTAAAGGATGCCACTGGGATTAAACCGGTTTCTACAGTGTGAAAAGTTTAACCGCTCCGTGGAAAGGCCACTGAATCTGGGTTATAATTGGGTTCATTCAGAAAAACGAATAGTGTTCCTTTAAGTAATGTCCAACAGCTGTCAGATTAAACCAGTGTGACCAGAGGGACATGCCGAAAGTTCAAATTATCTAGTCTGCGAAAACTTACCATGACAAATTTGCGACGAAATAAAAAATAAAGCCAGTAGTAGTACTCGTGACATCACTGGAGGTTTCCTGGAGACCATTGAGTTCTCACCCTCACCTAGAAGAATGACGCTATTAAAATGGAGACGTGAAATCGATCTGTGGACTCGAATCAAGAAAGTTGGTCGACGCGAATGATGGGTTAAACATGGGACACAAAAAATAACAACAGCATAGGTTAGACTGTCAATTGAATAGTAATTGAGTTGCATAAACAATAACAACATTGAATTATGTCAAAACCAATCATTCAAAAATATTCGAAAAGTCGAAATCATTATCACAAAATGACATACAGATAAGATTACACGTTTGCAGAGGATGAAAAATGCGTGAATTTTCTTGAACGCAGCACGAAAAAAAGTCATCAAAAGCGTTCAGTTTGGAAAAGGAGCGAGTCAAACTGTTGCTTTGTTCGCGAGAGGGAGAGGCACCGATATTGCAGTCAAGTCGCGCATACGCTAAAAGGGGAAGGGTCAAATTTGGGGATGGAGTTTTAACATGAGCTATACCGCGTTTGAACGCCCCAAATATCTATGATTGATGACGCAAACCGTTGTTGCCAATGACAGCTGGTTTTAGAGTAACATTCCTGTAAAAACTACGGTTTGTGTCATTTATCTTAGACATTTGAGAGCTATCGAACACAGTATAGCTCATCTAAATCTGCCAACCACACTTTTGACCATTACTACAATTTAGATGGCCAACTTCGAAGAGCTGTACAACATCGAAAAAGCAAAAACGGCAAAACAACAGCTAACGATCGAAAAATTGACCAAAGAAAACAAGGAATTGACTGAACAGCTTAACCGTCGCTCTTTGAAGACAAAATCGAACGAACCGATGCAGCCGAGCCGTCCACCGAAGCTGCCAAAAACCACGCTTGAACAGAAGGATGAAATGTGGGAGAAACGCTACACGGACTACAAAGCCAAAACTGAAGAAAAACTCGACAAGGCACAGCAAAACCTGGAAGAAGCGGTATGTAAAACGTCAAAGAAACCATAAAGACGCATTTTTTTTAGAACTTGGCAAGCACCCAATTCGTCGAACTGAATGGTTGCTGTTGTCTCCGGGAATTTCTCAAAACAGCGAGGGCCAAAGCTCCGATTCCCCGAAAAAGAGGTAACGAAACCGAAGACCCAGAAGATTCGATGCGAAATCGCGTGGTTGAGCAATGCCAGTCGACCGGTTTTGGAAAGCTGCGGGTGGGAACCTCCTGGATGACCGCTGAAACGTTCGGTGATACCATCGCCGCAGTCTACAAAAAAGCGAACGACTTTGTTCACGCTCGCGACATTGCCACCACCGTGTTGATTCCGAGCTGGCTCCAAGGAGATGCCTTCCGATGCGTTGAGCGGCTTGCCAAAGAGCACAAAGTAACTCTAACCCGCAGCTTCAGGTAGTTATCATAACAATTTGATTGAAAAACGTGTACATTATAAGACTTAACGTGTAAAGATTATAAATTATGAGACCCGAAGCTGATAACAAATCGTGGGTGAAGAGTAAAAACATGTTTTCATTTCAATTCGATGTTCGACGCACTTTGCCAACATTTTATATTGTCGAAATTGCCTGACTCGAAACACTGCCCCCATGGCTTTGATCTTTTGTAAGCTCGAAAATGGAGCTTTCAAGCCTTGGTCCACCAACTCATATTACTCTTACCAATCACCTAACGGTTTGTAAACATACTGATGTCATTCATCACATCGAATTTGATTCGTACAGCCGGAGGTTGGCGCTTGTTTCAAGTGATAAGACCGTCAGCATCTATGACAAAATGCCGATGAATAAGGGCTGGACGAAGACTGGCACCTTTCGAGTAAGTTCCTCTACCTTCTACCTCAAGTTAAGTAACTAATAAATATATAATTACAGGTTCACGGCGGCGCAACATGGAAAATTCGCTGGGCGCACGCTATGTATGGACAAATTTTGGCCACAGCCTCGTTCAACGGCAGTGTATATATTTTTCAAGAGAATTCATCGAGTAAGGCACTTCAACATTGTAGATAAACTTTATTAATATGTAACACTTGCAGTGAATGATGACATTGAGGAGCGGGACATCGGTTTGAAGAACAAAGCCCAGTTGATCGAATTCACTTGGAAGGAAAAGGCTCACATTAACAGTGCCAAGCCAACAAACATCACTGATATCCGTTTTGCGCCTCATTTCAATGGACTTATCCTCGGTGTATGTAATGGCATCGGCCAAGTCAACATCTACGAATGTCCGGGGCCGGATAATCTCGATAACTGGTCATTGGTCCAACGAATGTCGATCTTCAAGCCTCGTCGATGTACATCCATCGCGTTCAGCACAGATCGATTTAGCACGTTGCTTGTTGCTGCCTGTAGTGATGATGATCGTGTTCGGGATAATAAGAATGTTGCCATATTTGCGTTTGCTCGGACGGAACAACGGTAATTTCAAATGTTCAAAATTTAATATTTTTATATATATTTTTTTCATTTCAGCATACCCTTCCCCGAAGTCATTTACTTCGTACCCTCTGCCGATCTCCCTGTCCATCTCCCACCAGTCGATCTCGAGTTCAGTCCATCTGGAGCCTTTGAATTCCAAAGGTTGGCCGTCGCCGTTGGCCCTGCGGTCATCCTCTATCACATCTGTGTGATCGAACAAGCCCCGAGTCGACCTGATTCTCCGCTGAGCACTATATCCGAAAACAGCGTCAACACGGTTATCAACGTTCCTGTTCCGAATTATCCTAATACTTCCTCCGTAAGAACAGATGACGACTATAACTACGACGACGAGGAAGAAGAATCCCTCTCCGATGTTGTTGCCATGGATTCCCTGTATGGTATGCTGTTTTCCGACAGTAGCAAGGATTCGTCGAAACAGACGAAAAAGAATGTGCATTTCAACTTTACGCCATCCAGCCAGGGAAGTACGATGTCGAAGAGCGAAGTTACGACGACGTTTGGAGAAACTGAGAGTGACAAATCCTTCCCGATCCCACGGATTGTCCTTCCGACGAAATCGAATTCCCGGCCAGAACCATCCCCTGCGAGTCCTGTCCCAGAAGGTCAGAAGTCGTTGAAAAGCGAGCTAGCCGCCGAGGAAGAAGCCGCCGATGACGCGGATTCCGAAACATCTGAAATCACGACAGTGTCGACTGATACGAAGAGCGTGCCGTCGCCATCTCGCGCTCGGGTCGACCGAAGGCCTCTTTGGAATCCTGCCGCCACACCTTCCCAGAAGAGCCATTCTGCAATCTTCAGCGATGATGAAGCGTCCGCACCGCCTCCGCTCATTCGACGTGATTTCTCAACCTTTACTCGCAAGAAGCCAGTCGAACCTCCGAAGAAACCTGAACAGGTGAAGATTGAGATCCGAAGGAAGGGGAAGCCAAAGGCAAAGCGGAAGCGAACACCCGTCCCCGATAACAAATCCACCGATGATGAATCTCAATCTAAACCCACAACGACGACTGATACCATTTCGTCCATGTCGACAATTTCAACCGTTTCATCGATCGTTTCAAACAACACCTCAGAATCTTCCGCTCCAGTTGAAGCCGTCCTCACCGCGGTTCGAAAGTTGACCAAAGACAGACGTGTTCCGAATATGCTCCAGACGGAGCCTATTCCCCTCCCGCCACCCTCCTTGGCAGTCGAAGCCAGAGCTACTCCCGAATTTAACATTGTTGAAGGCCGTAAAGAGTCAGCCACGATTCAAATAGACATGCCACAGTTGTCGACCTCGGCCGAAGACGCCGGAGTCATCTCCGATGCGCTCATTGAAGAGGACGACTTCGAGAACGTGCAGATCCTGATGGAGCGAAAGGCGGTCCTAACGTCCGATCGATCTCAGGTTTGATATTCTTTCTTGTTTTTCTAGACCCTTCCTTTTCATTTCATTCGGACCCAGTGATGAAACGATGCTTCCCCTTTCAGGTGAAACGCATCACTTTCAATCAGACAGGCACTCTTCTCACAGTCGTCTATGTGGATGGCCGCGTTCGCGTTTGGAAACGTGTCAATCCGATGTTGTGGCAATGCGTTAGTGTGGTCGATCCGCCTATGATTAAGGGCAAGGAGGGCCTTGAGATTACTCATGAACAGGCTTACTATTAGACTGTTTTAACATAATTTTGTATTTTTTCAAATTGCTCAGTTTGTTACTTTTTGTAAACTAACCTGTTGTATAGTGTTTAACATAATATTTAAGTAAATTTGTATCCTTTTAAACCTTTTTTTCGAGATTTACGTGTGAAAATCGTAATGAAATATCTCTATATGTGTGGACTTACTGCCTCAATTATGCAAAATAACGGACCACAATCGCGGTTTGCCCTTTGAATCTTTGCGCAGGTTGATCAAACGTGTTGATCTTTACGGCGCATGGCGGGTTCGTGCTGTTTGTATACCGCATTAGACAGAACCACACTACTGCTGTGGCGTCCTGTACAGCTTATCACGAGCGTTCATCAAGGAGGACGACCGTCATTGAAGGTCAACGATCGGCCAATGTCGGTCGCGTCCGTTGTCTCTTTGTTTCCTTTCACGTCGTCCATTCCTTCACAAAAAATGCACTCTCTCATTTATGTTTTTATTACTTGATAGCGTGCTTAAAGTGCATTCATAAAAGGGTAAATGAATCATTTGTGTTTCAGACGGCTTCGTTTACGCTTGATTGACACTTCTACGTAAAAATGAATCCGGCCCTGAAGACGCTTGTTGAAAACTATTTGGCTTGGGATAAGGTCAGTGACCTTTTTATATATTGACGTTGGTGAATCATATTCAAACTGAATTTTATTTTCAGAACGCAAAGACCCGTGCCGAGATCCAAGCCCTCTACGACCAGAATGACACCCAGAAGCTCACGGATCGTCTCGTTGGCCAACTCGCTTTCGGCACCGCTGGCATCCGTGCCCGTGTTGAAGGCGGTTTCAAGCGCTTGAACTACCTCACAGTCATCCAGATTACCCACGGCTTCGCTCGTCACTTGCGTGCTTCCTTTGGCGAAGGCCCCATTAGCGTCGTCATCGGCTACGACGGCCGTTTCGACAGCAAAGCCTTTTCCGAATACGCCGCCAATGTGTTCATCAAAAATGGCATCAAGGTCTACCTCTTCTCCGAAGTTGTTCCCACGCCAGTCACCGCCTACGCTACTGAGCATCTGAAATGCCAAGCTGGTTTGATGGTGACAGCCTCGCACAACCCGAAGGAAGACAATGGCTACAAGGTCTACTGGGACAACGGTGCCCAAATCATTGGCCCTAATGATACTGAGATTTGCCGTTGGGCGTATTCTGAGCCGCAGCCGAGGGATGAGTACTGGGCTAAGGACGACATCTACACCTCGAACTTGTTGGCATCGGCTGATCCGGCTATCACGCATTACATGGAGACGGAATTGCAGCGTGTTTTGTTCAAGGATGCCAACGCGAAGACGCCATTAAAGTTCACGTATTCCGCATTCCACGGTGTTGGCTACAAGCTGGCGAAGAAGATGTTCGAAGGGTATGGATTCCCCGCTGAGAGCTTCGTCGTCGTCAAAGAGCAAGCTCTGCCTGACCCTACTTTCCCGACCGTAACGTTCCCTAATCCGGAAGAAGGTGCCAAAGTGTTGAAGTTGTCCTTTGACACTGCTGACGCTAACAACAGTACTGTCATTCTTGCCAATGACCCTGATGCGGATCGTATTCAGCTTGCTGAGAAGCAGCCCAAGTAAGTTTTCCTAAAAATCAATTCTAAACATCCAAGCGATTTCCTTTTTAGCGGCGAATGGCGTGTCTTCACAGGCAACGAGATGGGCACCCTCCTGACCTGGTGGGTCTTCAAGAACTGGCGCGCCAAGAACCCCAACGCTGACCTCAGCAAGACCTACATGCTCAACAGTGCCGTCTCCAGCCAGATCGTCAAAACCATCGCCGATGCCGAAGGCTTCAAGAGTCGCGTCACTCTGACTGGCTTCAAGTGGATGGGCAATGTTGTGTGTGATATCCGCAAGGAAGGCGGTCAAGTCATTTTGGCCTGGGAGGAGTCCATTGGCTTCATGCCTGGCAGCTCCATGGACAAGGATGGTGTCATCTCGGCAGCCATGTTCGCCGAACTTGCCGCCTGGCTTCATGAACAAGGCGTCTCGCTAGCCGCCCAGCTTCTCACTATCTACAAAACTTACGGTTTCCACTTGGTCAAGAGCTCCTACTACATCGTGCCCAGTCCGTCTGTGACGGCCCAGATCTTCTCGGATCTCCGTACCGGTCTCAACTACCCCAAGGCTATCGGCAGCCAGGCTGTCAAGTATGTGCGCGATTTGACGACGGGATACGATAACGCACAAAAGGATAACAAGGCGGTACGTTTATTTCTGACACATCAATGATTGGGTTTGAAATTACGGTATTTCAGGTTCTCCCTCTGAGCACTTCTTCCGAAATGGTTACCTTCACCCTCGAAAACGGATCCATTGCCACACTCCGTGCCAGTGGCACCGAGCCAAAGATCAAGTACTACATCGAATTGAAGACGGAACCCGGCAAGGAAGATGTTGCCAGCGTTCAGAAGGAGCTGGCCCAGCTTGAAACCGACGTCGTCCAGACTCTCCTCAATCCCTCCAAGTACGGTCTCATCGCTCGTGCTTAATGCCATTGACTCAGTTTACCTAAATTGTGACTAGCATGTATCTTAACATAATTATTTTGAGGTATCAAATATTCGAATAAAATATCGGCGAAGTATTCCATGCGAAAACGGTGGTACAGATAATTAGTATCAGACTTTATTTCTACCAGTAAAGTAAAAATTATTGCAGAAAACAAATAAACAATATCCAACTATGCTAGCTAATTGTTAATCCTAGCGAGACTCTCTGAAGACCCTATCGAGTACCTCTGCCGCTTGGTCCCTGTCACGGGGCACGTAGGTCAAGTCGACCATTTCCACGTCTTCATTCTCGGTGAAAGCTGGGGGCTTGACCGTTGGTGCCCGATTCAGACTGAATGCACGAAAAATGGCTGCCTGATACTCCTCTTTTGACTGCTTCTTTTGCTGAGCTGTGGTTGTTCCCTTGACATTCGATTGGTTGGAGCTGGGAAGCGTGTTCGGATTTGATCGGGCTGTAAAGTTAGAAATTATATAAATTCAAAATAAGGAATATAAGAAACTTACAGCGAGAGAGTTCGAAGTGGGGGTCGACTTCGTAAAAGTGGCCCTTTGCCGGATACATAGGCCTGCGATAGTCATGCCGGTTCATAGAATCAGGGGACTTGGCAGTCACTTCATGACGCGAATGGTAATGACTCGAATGATGGGGGTGGGTTGTGGAGGGGCTGTTGTGAATACGAGCACCCTGATTTGAGTTACCGTTGAATTCGCAGTGTCGCTGATTATCATGAACCGGGTAATCGGCATATCGACGCTGCTTTTGAGGAGGAGGACCTTCAGAATAATCACGAGGAAGCCCTGGAGTTTGAAGCCACTGTTTGGGATAAGTGGAATGGACGGATGGACGCGTCCACCGATCGAATTTGACGGGACGCATGGCTTTTGTTACCTGAAAGATAACAGGAAAATCGTCAAACGATGCTGTAGACACACTCGGAAAGGACAGTAATGGCACTCTAGTAGGAACACGTGGACGCGGAAAGTGGGAAAAGGAGACCAAAACTTGGGCAAGTTAGTGCGAACTTTCCCTCTCCCTCTGTCCACCCGTTTGAGGTCCTTGTTTTCCTCTCGAGATCGCGCTCTCGTTTCATGGAACATTTCCTTCAATAGACGACTGATGGCTCAAGTGGTGCTTCTTAGTTTCTCACTCCCATCCAAGTCGCGTGTTCTCAGCGTGCGGCGTTCATGGATTTGCTCTTTTTTGGCTGGTTTTTGTCCATTGAGCGGTACACGTCTCAATCAATCTGGGAGTCGATCAATGCAGTGCAAACAATATTCGCCAAGAATCCGTCCAAACACGCAAATACTATTGAATGCCGTAGGCACATGCCTTTTTCGAAAGCACGCCGTCGTAAATTTCAAGTGACTGGCGTTTTCAATCGACTTTTTGAGGGTGAAGTGCAATATTGGTTATTTTGAAACTTCACTTATGACTTTTGTATTCTCCACTGCCTGTTGAAAGCTTTTGGACATTAATACAAACAATTTTTGTATGTTTTGTAAGTATGAATTACACGGATAGTCCATAGCATTTACCACAATAAGCATTGTTGTTGTTTGGTTTAGGCGTTTTTATCATGCAGAACAACGAGAAAAACAAACAAACAATCACGTTCATACTTTCCTTTCAAATATCTGATAATATAAATAGCTAATTTGTACAAAATTTTTGCAAGGAAGCGTTCATTTATCTAATCCATGTAGGCGGTCACGTCATTATATCAAGCTTAATTGCGTTTTCGATCTCTGTAATCTCGTCTGGTTTGGAAAAAAACATATTTCCATGTACATGTAAAAGCTTAAGGAAAGTCATTAACTGACTTTACGTGTTGTCAAGTCCCTTTACACGCAGCGCTAACTTTCTTTCCACCAAATTTCATGTGAGTTCAGTTCGTTTGCTCGCTTTTTTGGCGGCCAGTTCAGTCGCCATTCCGCGAAAATGGCTCAAAAACTGTGGTGTGAAAGAAGGGTGATCGCGGTCGCGTTTTGACTATTGCCAACAAGGAACCATTTTGCGTTTTGTTCCTCCTTGCCAACGAGGATCAGTCATCATTTCACGAGCAGCTGTTCACTGACGTCGTTGGTTCCGGCCTAACTAACTGCACTTCCATTCATTCGTCTGCGCGAAGCTTGTTGTCTTTGAAAGCCCCATCGTCTGGTCGACCTGTTATTTTCGTCGCTTTAATCCCGAGGAAATTGTAACATTGATCCCAGTTCGAGCCATGATTGCCCATTTTGAAGCGATGATTGAGAAGACTCACCAGTACTTCAGCATGCTGTCGCTCTCGGCCAGGCCCAATCCCAATAACAGTAAGTTTTATTGAATTGTGTACGGCTTCACGTGAGTATGAATGACATTTTTCACCGGTTTTCTCCATTTTTCAGCTCCACGTTATCCCTCCTGGGCTCTGCAAAAAACGTTGGCCCGACAGACCTGCGACGACACATATATTAACCACTTTGGCAGTTTGAACCTGCCCTAATCATGCCTTTCACTCTAACTTTGCTTATCATTTGTTACTTTTGATTTTATTCGTTAAAACTTTGCAATTTTGTTATCCTGATTTCTATTTTTACTGGTATACATCTATTGAAATGCAATAAACGACAGATTACTCATTTCGTAACTCATTGATTAACATAACATTACCAAATTCGGCGTCAGTAAGCCTATCTCTATTAGGGGGGCGTCCAAAAATTAGGGTAATGACGCGAGTATGTGCAGATTTTTGTCGAGTCGGGCGCCTTCAGGCCCTTCTAATGACGCCTCTACAGGCTTTCACCCCTTTCATAAACGGATTAATTACATTAGGCACTTATTGGCAGCTGAGACATTCTGGGAGGCCTCCTACAAATTATTACAGTGTATATAAGGAAGCCGAATCGCCTTTACCGGCAGATTCCACCATCCGGCGGAAGAGAATAGCCAAACCAAACCGACTTCGCTTCGCCGGATGGCGTGGTTGCTTTCAATGGACGCTTCGGATGTCTTTACATCATTGCGATTTGGTTCCGCTGTGGAAGCCCAATGACCTCCAGCCTAAAAAAGTGCCTTCATGATGTTGCTCCATGGCATCAATTAGAAGGCTTTTGTTCGAAGCCGCGTTGTCTGAAATTCGCTTTGGCTTGGACTTTGTCTTCCTTTTTTCGTGATGACGATTCAGTCGTGGCTGCAGGCTTATCTTGCAGAACGACGGAAACTGTTTGTTCTTCAGCAGTTTGACGGATTTGAAACTTTTTAGGTAACAAGTCCCGCTACGACAATGAAGTACTGGATGGTCATCGCTGCTCTTGTCGTGCTGGTTGCACAGATCTTTGCCTACCCGTCATATGTAAGTTGTCATAGCCTTATCAATAATTAGAATCACAGGGAGCAATTACCAGTACGCTCATTGGCAATTCCAGGAGTCAGATGCGGCCGCCAATGAAGAAGTCCTAGGCCGAGTCTACCGCACCATGTTGTTGAAAGCGAAACGGAGTCGTAAGTATCTTAAACAATACCCATATCACATCTTATTAAAAAATATTCCAGCCAGCATCGGTCTTTCCCTAGCCGAGTACATGGCAAGCCCTCAAGGCCAAGACAACTTCCACTTCATCCCTTCCGGTCGCAAGTAGAAGGTGACAACTGAGAATGCCATTAGATCCTTGCATCTCTGAGAATACCGTATTCCCCTCCCTTCCACATCCAACAAGCAAAATGCCGTGCTCTTGTCTATCAACTAAGATCTCTGATCCCTGACAATGGGATATCCTTCTCCTAATCTATTCACCCATATATGCACAACAAGATCATGTGTTCATAAAAATGTCGCTGTCATGTGCGTAAGCCTTCATTCAATTCAATCTGTCCTTTTACCCTTATCGCCAGTTAACTAAAGTGTGATCGTGCAACATAACCATCAAGTCGAAAAACGCCGTGTCGTCTGATTTAGAAACAAAACTAAAAATTTTCGGTGTCCCAATTTGCTTTGCATTGTTTAATTACGAAAATTGTCACTCTTTGAATGTTTTAATTTAAACCATACATGGATGGAATAAACGTTGGTACTGTAGCAACTGTTTTTAAAGAATGTGGAAAGTGCAAATGATCAGACAAGCATACAAGAAGCTGATCTTTGACAAATGTACGTAGCTAATCGCAGATTCGCACGTTTTGCTTGCGCTTTTCCACACCAAACACGCAGATATCTCTTCAAAGAAGAACTCTATCAACTTTTGAATTATACCCAAACAAACAGCAACTCCCGCTCGATCCACTGTACTTAATGTCGCGCATGGCTGCACATACGGCGGGGCCGAGAAGGAATACTGAAGCATTTTAAGCAGATTAAAGCGTTTCGGACTAAGAACTTTTTCAAACAACCGCTACCGAACATCAAAGCAATGTCTTTGGTCCTGCCCCCGCACATCAGTATTCAGTAGTAAGGCAGCTTCGGGTCTTTTGTCGTCGACATTATTGGTGGCTGTCACTATGGTGTACTTTTCTACTTCGCTCCTGGCTGCCAGAACTGATAACTAAAACTGCGCGAATGGGATATTGTGACCGTTGTAACGGGCATTGAATGGCATTCTCTATGCCACTTTGCAACGAGCACAGCATCTCAGCGATGCAATGTTAGCCCGGACCAGCCTTAATGTACTTTTACTTCGTATTTTGGACATTTGACGTTGCTGGTCTCGTTTCGCGTGTACACGAGAAACTTGTTTTACGCACATTTGTCTTTTGCATTGAAGTCAAGGTCAGTAGCCTTTTGCATTTTTTACACAATATAATACTTTATTTTACCATCTTTGATTGAAATGAATATATTTGGGACCTGTACAGGATCAATATTTAGTCTTCCGCACAAGGCGGGACTAGCAAACTGGGAATGATGACATGTCCATATGATTTGTCGGCGTCTTCGTTATAGATAGAAATAAAGTCAATGTCAAAAGTACGATAAGATTTTGGTAGTCTCAAAAGGACGTCTTCCCCATTGTATGTTCGGAGGGGTTCATTGCTGAAATTTAAGGTTAATATTTGAAACTTCGCACGAAGCAGGTTTGACGGGGACTCACATGCTATGACCAATGACTTCGATGCGAACTTGTTTTTGAATGTTGTGTGGAAAGTCGCCAATTCCAGCGTAGAAGTATGTATCTAAAGTGCAAAATGTAGCTTACGACAACTATGTTTGCCTTGAGCTTACTCGGTGTTGTGTCATTGGCAATGAAAACAAATCCAGGGATCAAAACAGTGTTGCAATTCAAGATTTGAACTCGGTATGATGTAACATTGTGGGACCATCCACTGATAGGCGATATTCTTTCTTCCCGTGGGGGATCAATGTTTTTCAATGAAACAAGTGGGATGCTTGTCTGATCGCACTGATTGTATAGCCCGATCCAGAGATAATCAGTAACTTGGGCACCATTTGTAAGTGTGAAAGCAGCTGCCTTATCCGTAATTCGCGGCAATTCAAATCGCGGATTAATCGGCAGTGGAACAGGTTTCTTCGTTGTCGTCGGACGTGCAGTTGAGGTAACGCCATCTCGAAGCAGTTGAAGTCTCTCTTGTCTGCGAGCTTCATGGGGATCAGGAATGACCCAAAACATGGGAGTCGACCCATCAGGGCCAACCGTACTTGCGGATAGAAGGTTCCAGGTACCGTCGGCTTTGTTGTCGTTGTTGTTGAAAGCTGAAAAAGACCAGGTTTATTTGGTAAGGTTGAAAAATTGAGACTCACTCTTTCTGGCTGGTGCTCGGCGAATTTCACTCTCTTCTGGCAATTTCCGTCTCAAGATTGTCGGCAAATCCGTTGAAAGGTGGACTTCCTTAACTTCTTGTCGAGACAGAGGCCCGAAAAAGCGGGGGTTTACATTGTTAGGTTTCCGGTAGTGACGCTCTTCCTCAGACATGACCATGATACCGGGGCCTTCACCGGATTCTGAAGACGACCAACGAGTGATGGGGACTCGTTGGGGTTTGTTTGAGACTGGACGAGTTTTGTTTCTAAATTGTAAAACTGAGTAAAAATTAACCGATGTTTCAAAAAACCTACTCAAAAAGAATGAGAGGCTTGTGCGTAGAAGTAACAACTTCTGTTGTCTCAACCGTGGAAGTAGAAGTAGAAGTGGATTCTGGTGCCGATGTAGTTGTACTTTCTTCAGTTGTAGTTGTTGGTTCCGTCACTGTTGTAGTTTCAGTCTCAGTCTCAATTTCTGTTTCTGTTGTTGTTGACGCCATTGTTGACGTTGTTGTTGCCTCAGTTGTAGTTGTACTTGGTGTAGTCGTCGATTCCGTGGTCGCTTTGATAGTGATATCCTTTGCCGGCTGTGTTTCTTGATTCCGTTGAATATGAATACCAGAAAATGACCCTTCGGTGTTGATGTTCGTCGGCCGATTTTCCTCATCTCCAGGTTGCATGAAAAGATGCCCTAGTTGTCGAGGTACTTGCCACATTCCAAACTGCCTCTTAACCCTGACCATCAAAGGTTGCGCGATGCTTATCAATATACCATGTCCCGGTATCACATCTTCGATATCTTCTGGCCTTGGAGGTCCGATCATCATAGCCGTGCATCCCAGCTGTCGCGGATGATGCGTAAAGTGATTAAAGACGACCGTGAATTCATCTGCTGCATACACTTCCGCACTGGTGCCAGCGGCACTATAGTGCAAAGCGCCTAAGGGCACACCATAGTACTCATCTGGGTCTTCTTCGACTAAAATAATGAGCTTTTTTGTTACATCCTTAAGTTAATTATGCCTAAAAAGAGACATAATGGAAATACATTACCCGATTCCGGCCGAGCAAAATTAATTATCAAACAAAAATAAACAAAAAGCAGCCGCATAGCGAGGTAGCACGCCACGTTTGGTGATCTTGCCATTTGCGTTTGCCGATACGCGTGTAGTTGAACTAGCTCATCAGTAAACGATTTAGGTCAGCGTCGCTCTATCTTACGTTTATCGCATTTGATCCACTAATTTGTTTGTGTGCGTCCTCAATTTTTGCACATCTACTCGGTCTCTTTAAACAGATAATCGGTGTCTCATGGAAATGAGCATCAGGGTCGTAAACTGAGAGACTTGAAAATGTAAGACATACGTCCCATTAAACCGTTTGAATACATACAGTCTTTATTTATTGTTTTTCGTCATAATATTGAGAGAATGTGGGTTTTTCAGGATGCACAAAAAATTGGGGGCAAACAGATGAAGAAACGAACGGAAAATGCAAAGGTTGAAAGGGGTAAAGATGGAAATCCACAGACTATAGTATTATTTTGTTGACGTAGGTATGGCACAAATATTGAGTTGAGTTTTGAGAAGGAGAAGGAGGTCAGAATTTCCATGCAGGGCGCTTCTCAGACTTATCCATCGGCTCGGAGCCTTCTTTGGTCTTGCGCGCAAACAAAGGTCGTGATGGAGAAGCCCGACGCGACGTCTCACGCTCTTCAGCTGGACGTTCGGCGTCGATGGGGGACAATAGATTTCTGAAAGATGAAAGGATCCGTGAGGATGTTGCAATTGCGGATGACCTTCGAGAAGTGTGCTGTCATTTTGCAAGTGACGTTCCACTTCCTTATGAAAACGGATGAAAACCTACTTTGACGACGTTGGTGATGGTGAAGTCGGCTCCGGAGATAGGAATTTTGTTTTTGATGGGCTTCGATCACGCAAACGGGTTAATAAGCTTGGTGACTTTGCGCGTGTCGTCAGTGAGGTTGCTGCATTTTTCTTGATCAGTTCTTTTTGCTCTCGTTCCTTCTTCTTTGCGGCTTTCTTGGCATCAGCCGCGTCGGTCTTGGACTCTCGACGTTCTTTCTTGTCTGTCATCTGTGATACCAATGTTTGAAACATATTCTTATGGCAGGTCACTGGAGGCTCACTCGAAGATGTCGACCCCATTACGGTGACGCTTTGCTGCAAAGTGAAGGTAGACTCATCATGTATCCCCGAAAGTAAGGAAGGTCGTCAGTCTGATGGCTAACTCACTGCACGCGGCGACTTTTTTTCTTCAACTGTGACATGCTCGCAGTCCAACTCGAGATCTTCGGACTCCGTGTCGACCTTTATCGCCTTCCGCATCGCGTCATCCCTCGCCGTGACCTCGGCGCGGAGTTCCTCAACCAGTTTCAGCAGATCTTCCACCTCTTTTTTGTTGTCGCTGATGTCAGGTACGTCATCGGTTTGAACCCCATCTTCTGCGAGATCAGGTTTACTGAAAAAGTGCCAATAATAAACTTTTCAAAGGTTAACAACTTACATTTCATCTTCTTCCGGATGAGTTTCATTAGCGGCCAAAGCAGCTTCCAAATCTTGCCGAAGTTGCGCTTCAGATTCTCGAAGCGCTTGCATTTCTTTTTCATGCTCTTCTTTCAAGGATTCCAACTTCCTTTCATAAATTAGAGCTTGCTTTTGATCACGTTGCCGCACATAATCTTCAGTCTTTTTAGAGATCTTGGCAAGTTCAGCTTTCCGACTTTGCAGCTCCGTTTCAACACGCTCTTTCATCTCGGTCAATTCATTCAGCTCGTCACGAAGTGTTTTGATTTCCGCTTGCGAAGCATTCCGCTCGTTCTCAAAGTCAGCATTGGTTTTATCGTTTGCCTCGAGACGTGCTTTGTATGCATCGATTTCAGCTGTTTTTTCTTCAATCAAGCGTGACTGCTCTGTTATCTGCGCCGCTTGTGCGTCGATGTTTTCCTTGAGTTGAGAGATGATCAAGTTTTCGGATGATTCGTCCTTTCCGGGACCATGTACTTCCGCTACAAGTCGCGCATTTTCGACTTTGAGGTCTTCGACCCTCTGGAGGGCGCCATTCTTTTCAACGATGATGTCGTCCAAGCTGGATTCCAATTCGTGAAGTCGGCTTAAAATACGGTTGAGTTCAGGGCCGCGAGATCCAGCGTTGCCGTCAAGTTCTTCCCGCAGTTGATCTTTAAGCAGGGTGACATCAACATCGAGAATCCGCTGAGTATCGGCGTCGACAGAGTTTTCTTTGCTCTTGGAGCTGACAGATGACTTGCTAGAGTTGCCTTTTGAGATTTTGGCTTTAACGGATTCAATGGCCTTCAATAGCTCCACAACATAATCTAGAGAAATCTTGCTGTCAGGCGCATCATTGATTTGTTCAACAGTTTGCAGCTGATTCCGCATAGTGGTGACTTCTTCTTCAAGATTTCTCTTTTCGGATCGCAGAGTCGCAATTTCCTCCCAGAGTTTCATACTGTCTGGACCAAAAGCGTCATTGCCTTCAAGATGCTCACGAAGACAGTTGTACTGTTCCTCGATTTCATTCAGTCTCTGCGAATACTCTTTCTTCATAGAGAATTCGCGTGATTCGGCCTGACCGCGTTCCATCGCTAGCAGATTTTCATAATATTCACGAGCAGAATTCTTCTCTTCCGTCAAGGTTTGCAGAACAGCTTCCAATGCTCTTACTTGTGAATTATGCAGCGAACCTTGACTGTCGGTTTGGCTCATAAGGTTATTTCGTTCCTTCTCCAAGAATTCCACTTTAGCCTTCAACGCCTTGACTTCCATTTGCAAGTCTCTGATCATATCCTCCAATCTTGACTTCGTATTCTCCGCTGACTTTAGTAAATCGAGTTTGTGTTTGATCTCCCACGCCTGCTCTTTGTATTCTTCCTTCAATTCATCATGGCTGTTTGAAAGGGTGTCGAGGTAATGCAACGATTTTTGTGCTTCTGCCGCCGCCGTCGCGAGCTGTAACCATACAATGTAACATCGGAAGATTATCGAACGATTTAATCATTATCTTCGCAATCAGTGAACTTACATCTTTAGAAATGCTCGCAATTTCGTCTTCTTTTGCCTTCAACTTTTTCTCAAGAACAACGACGTCTTGTCGACAGCCATTCATTTCATCTTTGCTCTGTTTGGCCTGAAGTTCCAATTCTTGAAGGCGGTCATGAAACTCCTCCTGTCGGGCTGCGAGTTCCTCTTTCAAGGCTTCTTCATGGTCGCGCAGGGCCTCAAGCTCTTTTTGGTAGAGCATTTTTGCCGCTGATAGTTCGGTTTCATAAAGACTTTGGGCACGGCGAAGTTTCATTTCAAAGGTTTCACCGAGGCGTTCTTTTTCGGCACGTAGACTTTTGCGTTCTTCTTCGAGGCGTTGGATTTCGATTATGTATTTCTGTTCGAGATTGATCAGTTGCGAAGCCGAAAACCTCTGTTCCAACACTTGGATTTCCTTCTGGTGTTCTTGTCGCATTTTTTCCAGAGCTTGTTGTTTTTCTTTTTCAAATCGTTCCTAAAGTTGATTGATTACATTTGCTTTACTTCCTATCACATGTCACTTACTTGCAAAGCCTGGAAGCTTTTCATCCTAGCTTCGAAATCCTTCTTTGCACCGAGCACTTCCTCACTCAAAGCAATAATCTTCCCAGAGTATTCGGCTTCTAACTTGCGTTCACGCTCGACAACGCGCTCACGGTATTCCGTAAAAGAACCCATGACACTGTACTTTTGCCGTTCGTAATCTGCAACTGTTTCTTCCAAGTTTTGAATCTTGCGTCGCAGTTCAGATTCGCGACCTCGTCCGGCGCTAGATGCTGCGGCCACTTTTAACATTGATAAAAGTTTGTTTGAGTCTTCGCTGAGATTTGATGCATCTTCGAAAGTTACCGGTGATGTCGCCGAGGTTGTTGGACGCACTGGATTTGTTTTAGCTACAGGTTTCATGTTGATAGCATTTGGGGGTGGTGGAGCCGGCCATGCCGCGATTTCTGGTCGGCTACTGTGTGAAAGACTGTTGGATGGTTGTTGTGAATCGACTCTAAAAACGGTAATCTTCTTTGCAGGGTCGGATTAGGCATAATTACACTTACGCTGGATATGGATGGGGTGATCGACTGACCCTGCGTGGAGATCGACTTCCATTTTTAGAATCGGCACGGATGTGTGGGCTGTTCGATCGTAAGAGAGATTGAGATTCTTCAATTTCGTCGCTGAGATAGCCCAGCTAAAAGTCAATGTTTAGAAAAGTTACTGTGATAATAGCCTACCTTTTCCCGAAATTTGTCCGCCATCGTTACGGTCGCATCCGCGGCTACGGCCGTAACGTCGGCACGGAAATGGGGAAACTTCGAGTTCGACGTCGTGAATTTAGCGACTGGACCCGCGTCAAATAGGAATGCACATTACCGAAGTCCAAGGACTCTTCGATGACGAAAACGACCTAAAAATCCGAAAGTTAAAGGGGGCCTCAACGATTGGAATCACTTTAGTTAAGAGCCGTTTTTACTTCTACCTTTAGCAATTAGCTACACGCAACGTCCTACTAGCGTCCTCGTGGCTGACGGCACCAGCCCTCCGGATCATCGACTGCCAAAAAGCAATTGTTCTTCGACGAAGGACCCCATCGCTTCCGTCCGGGCATCGCCTGCGGCGAACGCGGCTGCCGTCGATCGGCACACTCTTGCATTGTCTGACTGTGATTTACGTTTGTTCACTGACAACAGTCGCCGCCATCGGCGTCCACTAGCACTCGTGGCGGCTAACGACTGTGTCGCGTTTTCGACATTGGTCAATGTTCTAACAGCTGTTAACGGCTTTTGTGAATTGCGGGAACGAATCTTGTGAGAGGTCAGTGATTCAGTGCTAAATGTTGTGTGTCGGTCTCGAGCTGTCAGGTATTGTTTTGCAATGCCCTCAGGGTGGCTAATGAAACGCAAGGCAAATGTTGCAAGCTTGAAAGTGTTTCCGTTTGTCAAATCACATGGTAAAACGCTAATGCAGTTCGAGCGAGAACGTGTGCATCAAAAAACCACTGTGCACAGTGTGCTTTCAAAAATTTGCATAAGACACAATTCATCGATCAAGTCAAGTCGCCCCGGGCGGGTGCATATCTCGTTTTTTATCTCACTCCGCACTGTAAAACCTGCAGGCGGCTGGAGCAGATCGACGTCGTGTATGTCCGCTACACGCAGGCAGAAATAGGTCGGATCGACTGGTTCATCGTTATGTGCGCATTTGACGAGCATTTCCAGGACGGAATGGATCCCATGTTATGTGAATCACTTTCCCTTTTTTAAGCGATCGCTTCAAACCACTTTCCTTTTCTTTTCTCTCGCGTTTTTGAACGGACGTATCACCCTCTTTTCACATTTCTTCATTTCCACCTTTTTGCAGCCATGTCGGATAAGCGCGGCGAGTTCAGGGAGCGCATCGTCGACATCCTTGTCCCTGAATTCGACACCGAATTCAATCTTGACCGCTGGCTCCGCAACTACGACTACGATATTGACGTTTGTGCCGAGAAGTTCCGTGAGTACAACAACTGCCGCATTGCCCTTGGCTATGACGACCCTGCCATGTTGGACAATTTCTACGAACGCGAAGACGTCAAAACGTTCTGTGACCTTTTCACACTCTCCCAATTGCGCGAAGACTGGGCCAACGACTTGGATAATGGCATTGTCTTTGTTGAGATGGGCATTGCCGAACCTAGTAAGGTAGTCGTCATTTTTAATTCGTTTCTATTTTCGTGCTTCTAACTGCTATTGACATAGGTCATGAAAGCCATTCGTCCGGGCGACTATTACAACATGTTTTTTGGATACTGTGAATACTTCCAACGCATGGTACTCCGTAGGGAACAGGCTACTGGTCGGCCTTCCCACGGCATCTGCATCTTTGACATGGCTCATATGTCGATGCTAAACTACGCTAATCCCCTGGCCCCTATAAATAGACTGTTCCAGGTATGTAGCGTAGCATGCTATGAACTGGTTTTTAACTTAATTGAGCCCTCATTTGCAGGGAAGGGTCAACATTTGGCTAGAATACTACGGTGAACTTTTGAAAACTGTTGTCATTGTCAACCCACCTCGTCTAGTTGGAGCCGTTTTTAAGGTTAGTTTTTATGATTTTCTTATCAATAGAATTATTAAAGTTTGCATTTTGCAGGTCATGTCCCTCCTCCTGCCCGACCGCGTGCTGAATCGCTTCAGCTTCATCAACAACGCGCCCCAGGACATGTTGAGTCATCTGTCCCTGGAGGCTATCCCTGTAGCCTATGGTGGTAAGAAGACCTTTTCAAAGGACCTTCTCGATAATGGTTGCGCTGAAACACGTATCGTTGTGAAAGATGACTACCTGGTGAGCATTAATTGAAAAACTTTTAAACGAAGAAAAAATTTAATTACATTCGAGCAAGAATGACTCACAATCTGTTTATTTCAGTCTGACGGCCAGATCTGGACGAAACATCATGTGCAAAATGTCAAATACGAAACAATTGAAGTCAAAGCATATGACAGCTTTGTTCGTATCTATGAAGTTGACGCCGGACAGAAATTCATTTACGAGTACCATGCTAACCGTGAGTTCGAAATTACATTCATCGATGACTACGGCCGATTTCTCATGCCCAAATTCAAAACAAGCACCCCTGTTCTTGCCGATGAAGGCTGCATCCAGCTGCCGACGAGTGGCAACATCAGATTTGAAATGAAAAACCTTAGCAAAATGATGAAAATGAAGGTCAAGGCTGCTTTCCATGTTGTTTAGCTCATCATTTCTTACGATCTGTTTTTCACGATAATTGCGAACTCACTTATGATTACTTCTTTTTCACTTATTCCCTTGAGTTAAACCGTTTGTCCTAATACCCCAATTAGTAAAAGTTTGCACGTATGACTGAATAAAGGTATACACACAACGCTCAATGGCACCGCCCCCGGGAGGTTACATCTCATGTGCCGCTTCGCTTCGACTTCAACTTTTCATGCCATTGTGTGTGAAAATTGTCCCACAGTAAAGGTTGTTTGTTAGAAGTGAGGTTCAACAAGTCAGTAATGGCTTCCAACCTGTCGCAAACCACAGCGTTCGTCCGGCAATTGGCCGCGACAGATAAACGGGAACTAGAAAATGCCCTCATCGAGATCCGCCAGGACGTCATCGTAAGTTTTTGCTTCTGTTTAAAAAAAACTGTAAAAGGATGTCTAGGAACATCTTCGCAACTGTACGTGCAACAGCCAATTATGCTGTGTAGCAGATGTCGGTCGCAACTTCACGTTCATGGGGGTCGATATGAGGGCCCTGATGGAAGAGGAGCAGTACAATCTGAACCTCCAGAAGCGTCTCGCCGAGAAGGCTCAACAACGCAATGCTGCTGTTGCCGAGAATCAGAACGCCAAGCTGGTTGCTGCTCAAGCTAAGCAGGGCGAATGAACCTCGACCTCAAATCCGCTGAAAGTCAGACCTGACTAGAAGCCTGTTAACCCTCTTTAGTTTAATCAACTTTTTATCATTAAATATCAAATCACTTCTCTGACTTTCCATGTATCCTTTCCTCCTCAAAATATTTCCCGTTTTTATACCGTAATAAATCTGTCTCTCTGCAGTTTGAATTGAGTCACACACGAAAAGGCGGGGTTTTACACAAACTACAAAGGAAAAGGACACCGCGAAAGAGCTTTGTACAAACATCCTGGTTTGCTCGCCATCCGCATACAACATGAAGTTCCACAAATAGCATTTGAAGACATTTTTTGTACGAAAGAATGGCCTGGAACTCTGATTACACGGGGTCGTTATTGACAAACAAGTAAACAATGTTTGCAAGGAAGGGGTTCCGGAAGCAAGGCAGCAAGCTCGGCGATAACTGTCTCGATATGAATGAATCAATAGCTGCACACAACGCCAAACACGGCGGACTCGAGAAACGTGTGCATTGCTGTGGAACGTTTTCCTCGATTTATTCCCCTCCAGTCAGTGGCTGTAGCGTTTGTTCACTGACACGTGTAAAAAGGCTTCTAGCACTTCGCAGAAGCTGTTGTGAAATGATTTTAAAACCTGATTTAATTGTAGGGATGGCCACAACCGAAAACGACGACGACGATCTCCTGCGCGAAGTCGAAACTCTCGGGTTAGTCATCACGCCTGCCTCAATTTACTCGTTATTTCGTTATGTATTCCCATTTTCAGCATTGCCGACAATAATGGGCCATCCAGCAGCGCGACAATCGATTCCTCTGAAGTGACCGCCGTCGGCAACGTCAACAACAATGACAGCGCAAAGGCAGCCAACACATCCATGCAAACGCGTCGATCGAATTGGGTTGTACGTGGCGATTTCAAAACCGTTTGCCTTTCTATTATATATACGTCATTTCCAGAATGTACTCGGCGTCCGCAACAAACCTGATCAGCTGGTCGATTGGGATCACCTCTACAACCTTGCGGATCAAGCCGAACTCCGCAAGCACTGCCAGCATGTCATCGAGAAGGTCAACTCGAAAACATTGTCCATCACAAATCGGATGACGCTCCCGGCTTTGGAAAGTATGCTAACCTTATGGTGCAAGAAGCGGAAGATAGACAGGGTTTCCAACTTTTCCTGGGAAAACATGATGTCCGTGTTGATTGAAATGGATTTCAACCATTCTACGTTGTTTAACGTGTTTTACGCTATTACAACCAAATATATCCCTCGGTTGGTGGTTTTTATATATATTTTTGCACTTTTTAACATTTATTTTGTTGCAGAGAAGTCGAAGAAGGAGGAAAAACATATGACTTGTTCCGACTCATCATGCAATACCACGATCCCGAGATTTGCTCCCATCTGGACTCCCTCAAAGTTACCCCCTACACCTTCGCAGCATCTTGGTTCAGATCTTTGTTCAGCGAGGATGTGAGCTCAGAGTTGTGTATCCAACTTTGGGATATTTATTTCGATCGGGTCAGTTTTTGTTTGTTTCTTTGTTTGTTTTTGTTTTCGCGACGAGAGTCAAGCAGCGTTGTTTTTGCAGGCTGACCCTTTCCTCGTTTTTTTCATCGCGCTGTGCCTTGTTGAATCGGCACGTGATCAGCTTCTGGCGAAGAAGAACAAGGATGAGATTGTCAACTTCATCAAGGACTTGCCTAAGCACATGTCCGTCGACGATATACAAGATTTGGTCGATGTTTGTGCCGTGACGGTAGGCTTGACTCCGGTTTCGGTGCGCGAAGATTTCCACTGCATGTTGTTTGGTGCTAACATGGTCGAGGACTATTATGAATTGCCGTTGGAGAAGTTGTTGTGTTTGCCGATTTCGGTTCAGGAACTGTACAAGCGAGTTATCGATGTCAATGGAAATGCTACTGTGAGTTTTGGCGTCTGTTTTGTAATAGTTTTGAAAGTTGTTTTGAAATTCCAGATCCCATACAACTATTTCGTCATTGACACCCGAGCGAGCAAAGATTTTAACCAAGGCAGTGTCCAGGGATCTTATAATCTGAGCGGTCATTTGGTTAGTTTCACTTTTGTGTCTTTCTGTTTTGTTGCTAACTTCAAATCCGAATTTCAGCTCGTCGATGAACCCGAAAAGTTCCAAAACGCCATGACGGCCCTAATTCGCTTCAAGGAAAAGAGCTATCCATCCGATCACATCTGCTTTTTCGGATCCGGCCTTGAAGAAGATGACGCTTACATGGTCATGGTTATTTCACGTTTCCTTCACAAGAACATCACTCACATCAGCTACGTCGATGGCGGCTACAAGGCCCTGCACACCATGCTGAAAGACACCAACAACTTGGACAAACTCAGCAATCACTGTATCAGCAACAATTGCATCCATTGCAACACTGATATTCAAACTACCGAGTCGTTTGCATGGGTAAGTGTCGATTAATCGTTGATCTATCACTTTTTTCGACGTATACTTAACAGCATTGACCCTACTTCCTTCTTTTAGTCCTTCTTCTCTCGCATCAAACAACATCGTAAGGATCTCAAGGACGCAGCAAAAAACATCACTGAATTGTTGCCGAAACGTGATTTCTTTGGAGGCGGAAACAGCATTCAACATGTTCGAAGCGATGATCGCAACCAAAAGCGGTACCGCAACACGCAATCCGTCTTTACCATCGATGATTCTGACGACTCCGACGTCGAACCCAGCACGGATGTTGAACAAGTTTACGCTAATGAGAAGGTCAGTTTCTCGTCTGTCTACGTCAATGTACCGTTATAAGATTGTCGATTTTAGTTAAAATGGGACGAAATCGTCAAGCAACCAGAGATCACCCATCATTTCACCGGGCATGAAGTCCTCCCCGAACGCACGCTCGTTCCGTGCTACATTGCGCTCAGCCGTACTCATATGCACATTTTTCACGACAACAAAGACGTGGTAAGTTGCTTCAATTGTAATTGAAGGTAAACAATGGTTTGTTGTTTCAGAAAGATTGCATTCGAAGCCATGCTCGCCACCCACTCTCCACCGTGATGCGTGTTTCAAGCAAAAAGCGACACCCCGAGTACCTGACCTTCCAGTACGGATATGAATTGCCCACTGGCGAGGCCCATATCAATCGCGTTCATAAGTTCCTTATCGAGAAGTCAGGAGAGTTGGCTACGGCTGTCAAGGGCAACATCCATTCGTTGATGCCGAATCTACTCGGATAAGTTTTACACTGGTGTCTTTATCTTTGAATGTGACCGGGAATAAGTGCTTTATGACTTTCATATGCGTATCGCATGACCTCTGCAAAAGGTCTTTTCACTTACTATTTTATTTTAATAATACAGAGTTAAAAGAGTACCCAGAAGCGTGATACAGCTGTGATAATTGCATCAATCATTGTTTATTCAATAAATTAGAGGGTTTTTATATGTTGTAATGTTGATGTTGAACCGTTTAACAACGGATGAATACTTTACGCTTTTGTTTTTGTTGGTTTGTTTTTAACTTTTGTTTACAGCCAGTTTACGATGAACGTCAATACCGAAGATATCACTGTTCCTTGGGGTCAGGCTCCCGATCAGGCTGACCACACCTATGGCAAGTGGCGTCTTGCTGTCTTCCAGGATGTCCAGGAATCCCTGGATGGTACCAAGTTGTATTATCTTTATGATCCGACTTCGGATGAGAACTGTATTACGACGTATGTTTGTTTCTTGAGGCTTATATGATGTTTGTTAATGGTCATTTTTCAGTGGTGGCCGAAAGGGTGGCACGTCTCTCGTCGTTTTCGACACCCGCCGAAAGTGCTTCGTCTCGGAGATCCTTCTCCGTGTCCAGGGCCGAGTCAAGTTTATCTTCGCTCTTCCGACGCCGAGCTTCACCGGAGGCACTTCCTTTGCTCTTGTTTCGCAGAGCGAGGACTACGGAACCTTCTCCCTGCACTTCTGGCGTATCCATGTCAGCGCTGATGGACTTTCGTTGGCCCAGGAACCGGCACCGCTTCTGAATGCTCCCATCTCGTACGATGGTGATTTCATCTGCGCCCTGCGTGAGGATATCCCTGAAGTTGTCTTCATCTCGGGCCCTGGTCTTCGTATCACCCGCATCAATGCCGAAGTCAACTCTCCCCAAGAGCCTGTGACCACGTTCACCGTGCCTCAGGCTGATTTGACTCACTTCTACGATGGCTTCTTGAGCAAGGGCAACGTCTACTTCGTCTCTGCTAGCCCGGATGGTACTCTCGATTACACCCGTGTCCACATCCTGTCGCTGCAGACTCAACAACTCACCACCCAGTATTGCCAGCCGGATCCGCAACGTGGAACTCCCCCTCCTCGTCGGGAAGCCGGGATCGACTCCATCGCCGGATTCATCATCCTTGCCGGTGGTGAACTCGAATACGAAAGCGGTGAGATCGTTCGTCTCGTCGACTACTGGGTCCTCGATTTGACGACCTTCACATGGAGCCAAATCGCTGCTCAAATGCCGATCCCGCTTATCGAGCCCCGTGTGACTGCTGGCAACAGCGGCAACATCTACATCTGGGGTGACTTCGACCAACCGTTGCCCGGTATGCCGCCGACAGGCACCCATTTGCGGATTCTGCGTGTTACCGGCCTCAACACGCTCAACCCTCCGCCGTACGACCAAGCCATCAACTACAACCAGCC
>KB455101.1:3608-24033 GCA_000341325.1 Panagrellus redivivus
AAAGAAGACCGGAGGGACTGCTGGTTGCCGCTTGCAGCTTCTGGACGAACTGGCGCTGCGGTCCGGACTCGCGGCCGTCGACGTGGCTGGCGAGGTCGATGATGCCGGTGGCCGTGCCGCACGAGACGCGGCACCGAATCCGGGGCTGGGTCGAAGTGATGGGCGTCATCAAGGGCGAGAGCGTCCCATTATGATTGCAAGCGACGACGTGTTCAACCTCGGGGCAGGTCACGGTGGCTGTCGTGGCGGATTCTGCGGTACATGTGAAGTCGAATGCTGCGCCGTCGGCGCAGTTGAGGCAACCGACAATGTCGCCAGCAACCCATCGGCAGGCTTGGACGTCGGCGTAGATCGAAGCGTTAGCATCTTGCACCGCCAACTCGAGCTCCAGCGGGGCTTCGCGCAACAACAATGCGGGTCGCGATTTCGCTAGGGTGAGTAAATGCCCTTGCCAAAGGTGCGGCAGCGGGTTTCTCTGCAGGGCCATCGCGAGGTCAGGATCAGGATCACAGTTGCAGCTAACGGTGTCGTCGGTGGGGTGACACTCGCAGCTCGGGTTGAACCTTTGCGGCAGCTTCGGCGTCGTAGGGGGCCGTGCAGCGGAGTCGGATAGCCTGCAGGGTTGGTTCGTCGATACGGGCCGTGAGTCCGTCACCCGTTACGAAGGCGCCCGGGGGCATCAGAAGCGGCGCCGCGACCTGCACCAATGTTAGGCGGCCGAAGTCCAGACGGTGTGTGACGGCCTGCTCCACCTGAAGTGTCGAGGGAGGGGACCTACCGAGCTGCACGCGCAGCTGCACATGCGGGCGCCACTGCTGACACGTGAATACTTCCAGTGGCGTAGGGTTCCCGGCCGATGCACCATGTAAGATATACCAATTGTCGTGTGTCGATATACCTCAAATTGGGTAATTAAACCTCAATTTTATGATACGTACGAATGATCACGAACAAATATATGATTATGGGGACACGTGAACATTCCTAAATGGGGGGCGTATAGCATTATAAGGCATCGGTACGGTTATTACGAATAAAATAATAGGGAGCCGTGCAACGTTGGCTCGACGGGGGCACTGAAACAGGGAACGAGTAAAGGCGATAAAGCCGATCACCCCTTTCCAGGCACCAAGGGGGGAAGGGGGGCCAGGGGGGCGGTACCTATCGGCGGTACCGTCGACGACAGTATTCTAACTCAGTTTTCGCCTTACTGACTGCTGCCTTTTCACAGTAGCTTCGATCCTTCTTCAGCCACTCGCTGCTACCAAATACACATGTAGGGGTGGAGAAGCTGCAACTTGTAGCAAGCCTTGACCGGGGTATTTGGAATAGAATGTGAGTGCGTGCTAGCCACGTAATAAATAATAATAATAAGAATAAGAATATGCTCCAAGCTTTTTACACAGATTCCAAGTATTCATACAGTTGAGGGGGGATTCTATTATTTATTCTACATTACATCTATACAAACGGACAAAGTAGCATTCGTACACAAAGCATTCGATATCGAAAGTGGTAGGCACTTGCAAAAAGGGACAGAAAAGTTATAGAAAGTACAAACATAAACTAACCAGAGAGATAATTTACTAAGATAGAGCGTTGGCGATGTTGATGTTGTCGCTGAAGGCAAAGGAATTGGTGCAGGCATTGCAGGTTACCTAATAAACCCGCGACAATGTTATTGCTACGGAGACTGGTGCTGCTTCATTGCTGGTACGCGGCGCTGACATCCGGCAACGTCGGCAATCTTGGTCCGATACCACAATCGTATTGATCAGTTAAGAGACAGACGGTTCGAAAAGGTGATGACTGAACGGCAAACAAAACAAAACCTAGAGAAGAATCTGGATAGATTGTAAACTTTTTAATGGAAAACAATGCTAATCTCTTTTAACATGTAAAATTTCAAACTTCGGCAAAAAAATACGATCAAGCACGCACAATGCGGCTAAATGTGCAACATCAAAGTGAGGGCTCTTGTCGTTGCTTTTATCACCATGGGTCGAATGCATTCAAGGTTTACCACGTGAGAGGTACTTGAAATGAACTTTTTGGTTCAAACCAGGCAGTAGGCGGCAGACACAGAGAGATGTCAACCGACATGCCACAGAGCGCCGTTGTTGTCATGACCATCGTGCGAGTCACGTTCTCGCGCATTTCAGCGTCGATACCTGTTGACACATGTTTTCACAGCCAAGTTGCGCGAACGTGACTTCGCGAGAGTGGTGTTAACAACGGCGGTCCATGGCGCGCCGACTCGCATCTTTACGTGTCTGCGGTCTACTACCTGCTATGAACCAAAAAGGTCAGTTCAAGTACCTTTCTCGCGGGAAAACTTGCATGCCTTTCACCCGGGTCTATAAAATCAAGGACAAGCGCGTCAACATAATTGACATTTGTTATGTGTTCAACATAAGGTTTTTACTAATAAATTTGGCTTTGAACCTATTGTATGCTTTTTTCGCATCTGGTTGATGCTCTATTTTGCCTATACTGCTGATTCTGACAGAGAATTCTCATGCAGGATTCTTAAGAAATCCGCTGTGCGGTGCAAAAAATATAGTTAGCGTCCGTTTTTGGTACTAGTAGAACACAATTTTGGTCATCGGACTGTTGCTTTTCATCGAGGTAATTGGTAATGACAGTGTAATTAGCGCAGACGACTTGTAAAAGTGCACAGTGAATTTCCAAACGTCTAGAATAGGCAATAAAACGGTGTATGCAGTTTCTCGAAAATGTTGGCCGCGTGGTTTGTTCTGTCTCTTATTTTACCGAGCTGTTATGTAAGCAGTGACACCGCCGTTGGCACTGTTTTACTGGAGTCTCGCCATCATCATTTTACAACGATTATCCGCACTGTCCGAGATGTCCTCGGACTGCATATGAGCTTAACCAAAGTGACTATTGACGATGCGCATGTTTTGTTTATGAAAAGCACCGCTGCGCATTCAGTCGCTCAAGCAGGTCATTTTACTTCAGTTTGCGATTATACGTTTACAGATTCTAAGCAATTTTAGTCGGCTTTCTTAAGCGACATGGAGTCGGTCTTATCATTGGCCCACCTGACGCCGATTTTGGCGAAATTGTCCAAAAGATTTGTGAAGAACAAGGAATGGCGTATCTTAGTTTTTATTACGATCCGGCAGTATCATCTGGGCCTAAAACGTTTCGTTTGTATCCAAGTCGACAATTTGAAGAGTTGGTTGAGTATTTGTTCAAATATTTTCATTGGAATCGATTTAGTATTGTGTATTCAAAAACAAAATGTAAGTTGACGATTGTCTAGAGATGTTTGTACAAAATTAACAGAATTACAGCCTTGCGAGACGCTCATACATTTATACGCAACGGCCTTCCCGATGTTGCATTTGTTGAGATTGATGACACTGAGAATTCATCGAAAAACCGATATTTGGACGCTGCGAAGCAAGTTCGCAAGTTTCACAATGAGGACTATGGAAACCGTTTCACGAACAAAGTTTTACTTGAACTTGATCTTAATTCAACTTTTGGATTCCTAGATGCAGCTTTGAAGTTGGGCATGATCACAGCTGATAACTGGTTTTACATTTTGGGTACAGATAATGTTGAGTACGGGACTGAGCCATATTCACACAACATGATGCGTTTGACAGTAACATCGCAGTTTGACGAACATGTCCTGAGGACAAATTCATCATTTCATTCTTTAATTTCGAAAGTAGAGGATGGCAAAAAACGGTTTTTGAATAATCAAGAATGCTTGGTAATTATTTTCGTATTAGTAAAAGTAAACAAGTTTTCTTCAGCATGATCTCGTCTGTTTTCATGATGCAATTATGAGTGTTGGGCTAGTTGAAAATCATATTAACGGTGGCAATATTTCAAAACACTTTCATGGAATTACTGGTCCGTTGCGTTTTGACAATTACCGAATGCGGTCAGATGCTTATTTTCACGTTTTGGAAATGGGAGTCGATGGGCGTCAAATTGATGTACGTGAGACACTATAAACTATTTATGCTCAATCACAATTTTACAGACCGGACTGTTTCGCACAAAAGCGCAAGAGAAAGAACTTACTTTTTCCATGCGTGACAAACAACTGCCAAATACACATGAAAGTATGATGGAAGAAACCAAAACTGTGAGGTTTGATTTTGAAAGGCATTTTTTATGACAATTTTTATAGCAACGTTTACTGAAAGTGATCAGTATTGAAGAACGACCGTATGTTATTCGAAAAAACCTACCAAATGGTGCTACTGTCTTAGAAGGCTTTTGCATCGACTTGCTTGATCGACTCTCGCACGATTTGAACTTTGAGTACAAATTAACCATAATGCCCGATGGCAAGTACGGAGACCAAGTCAACGGGACAAAAGAATGGGATGGACTCATCGGCGAACTGCTTAAAGGTGAAGCCGATGCCGCTGTCGCACCAATTACAGTAACAGCTCACCGGTTGGAGGTAGTCGACTTTACCGATCCGTTTCTACAGCTCGGAATTTCCATGTTAATGCGTATCCCGGATGAGCACAAAACGTCCAGCTCTTTCTTGTCGTTTCTCTGGCCGTTAAGCCCAAGCATTTGGATGTACTGGTGTTTGGTGTCGGTAGGGAGTGTTCTCGCAGTTACGACTTCTGCTATTCTGAGTCCACGTGAACCGTCACGGAAGTTTGCTATTTTTGTAAGTTTTGCAATTATTTCAACAAAATTTTTAATCAAAATTCTTCAGAATAGCGTTTGGTATCTTACATGCATTCTTCTACGTGCTGGTAGCGGTTTCAACTGTCAGTCTGCGTCAAATCGACTGATAAGTACAGCATGGTGGGCATTTACGTTGATTTTAATTGCCCAATATACGGCTAACTTTGCTGCCGTGTTGACTGTTGATCGAAAGACACTACCTTTTAACGTAAGCAAAGAGGACAGCTCATAATTCTGCTCACAATGACAATTTCAGTCATTTGAAGAATTAGGAAATCAGTCTGAATATGAATTTGGAACGATCCATGGTGGTTCTACAATGCAATTCTTCATGTATTCACGGTTGGAAACATTCCGCCGAATCTGGCTTCGCATGCAAAACATGTCGAAATCAGTATTTGTGTCTAATAATCACGAGGGCGTCCAACGTGTGTTAGCCGGAAAGTGAGTGGTTTGTCAAAATGCCCGCTTGGTTCAAAACCTATTTTAGATACGTATTCCTAATGGAGTCGGCATCACTTGAATACGAACTCACTCAACATTGCAATCTTACGAAAGTTGGGAATGTTGTTCTAGGATCAAACGGCTACAGTATCGCTCTTCCGAAAGGGTCAAAATGGCGAGACCGGCTTTCACGACAGATTTTAGATTACAACGAAAAAGGGATTATGATGATGATGAAACGAAGTTGGTGGAAGAAAACACCGCAGATTGAGTGAGGATTTGACTACAGTATTTGAAATTTTGAAAGTCCATTTGCAGAGAATGCGAAGAAAAGGCAGCAGAAACGAAAAAGTCTTTGGGTATGGACAAAGTATCCGGTATATTTGGACTTCTGGCAATTGGTATATTTACTGGTTTGATTGTTGCTCTTTTTGAAAGAGTCGTTGCTGAAGCCGATCGTGAAAGGATGATTCGGCGAAGAGAAGTTTTTGCGTTGAAACAGCCAAGAAACGACAAACGAAATCAATGAAAGACGTTAATGGATACGAATCAGACGTTGAGAAATAATTGTATTGTTAACAATTACTGATGAATGAAACTATGTTTCAAAGGTTTAGTATGCCAACAGTTTCACGGATGACTCTGTGACCAAAACAGTTTCCCCAAAAAACTTCTCTCAAATACCACAGTAAAATACACTCATCTTTACTCCGTCTACTCAGCTTTGCACATCATATCTTACAATCACTGCACCAAGAAGTACCCGAAAATCGTTAGTGGCAATCTAGTTAATATTTAAGTATTGATTGGGGGAGGGAGGGGGAAAACCATAGTTTCTTGCATGGTTTTCGGGTTAACCACTGACAGCAACTTGGACGGGCGAGGAGGATCACGAATGCGCTCGGGACGAGGCTTCGGAAGGTAAGCCAAAGGCTTTCTGAAGTTGATGGGAGCCGTGAGCGGCAGACCTTCGAACGAGACCTGGTTAGCCTTGGTCAAGCCAAACATCAATCCTTCGACGACTTCGGCAACCTGAAACAAGAATTCGGTTAAAACGGCTGTGAAAAAGTATTGAAAAGCATCACCTTATCCCAGGAATCATGGAAGAACACGCTTCTGAGCTTGAAAAACGTCTTTGCAGTCAATAGGGAGTCGGATCCGGCCTGATGTTGGGCACCGAAGCGTTCGACGCTCAACTGATCGGCAATCTGCAAAGTCAAATTGAAGAAGCCTTCAAACAGTGAAATGAAGAAAAGAGCTTACGTCCTGAAGACCGCCATGAAGCTGCGCAGACTGTATGTTCGGCGCCTTCATCAAAACTTTGATATCGAAACTGCGCGGGAAGAGGATCTTATGGAGGTAGATGAAGTCCTTCGACTCTGGCGGCAAGTTCTTGATGATGATGCTCTTGATGAGGTACCCGTAATCAAAGCACGAATGGAAGGTTAGCCAGGTCACTTCCTCATTAGCGACGAGTCCAGATGTGGTTAAGAGGGCGCCAAATTCCTCGAGCCGTATTCCCAGGGTCTGAAATTATATAAACATATTACTAAATAAGCGAAATAGTGAAAACGAAACTTACACGGTTCTTCTCGAAGTCGATGCCCGAACGACGTAGCAAGTTGACCGACTCGATCGAATACATATCCTTCTCGGTGGTAAACTTGAAATTGAACTGCCAAATATCGCCCTTCGGCGGCAGCTCGCCATCTTTGTTGACGAGACAGATACCGATTTGGATCACTTTGAGCAGGTTGACGTTGTGGCTCATCTGCGTGTATTGGAATTCGTCCTTGTTGCGGAACACGCCCACCGGCGTCGCGACAACACCCGGAAACTCGGTGTCAAACGCAACATACGGGTAATGACCGACGAGCTTGCGGATGTTGATGAATTCCTCATCCAGATTGCTCGCCCAAACTTCATGGATCACGACATTGGGTTTGGGAGGAGCCGGAGGCGCAGGAGCTGGCGTTTCGGAAGTCGTAGGCGGAGGAGGTCCGGGCGGTTGAGTGGGGATTGACGTTAATGTGGAGGTTGGAACAGGCGTGGCACTTGGCGAAGCCTTCGGCGTGGCATTCGGCGAAGCCTTCGGCGTGGCATTCGGCGAAGCCTTCGGCGTATCGTCACCGGTTTGAGTGGCGGCGTTCACACCCGTTCGAGTGGTGGCGGTTCGCCGTTCGCTCATCGCAGTAAACCCGAAACGTGTTGCTCTCAAAATGGACGTGTTCACTCGTGTGAGGAATGGAGAGACAGCGAATGGTCTTGCAACGAAAGCGCGAACGGGCCGCTCAAACCCTGAAAAGAAGAGTTGTAGTAGTCCAGATGACACGTGGAAATTAACAATCACCACAATAGAAAAAGGTACAAAACGTGCAGCTGTAGACGAAAAGTCAAACAGTTTAAGCTCCCAAACGTAACATGGCTTACTAAACATCTTTATACTGGCCTGGGGCAACGAATGTGGAACACATCAAAGCATGAATTTGACAATTATTGAGTTACAGGCCAAATGTGTGACTGATTTGTAGAACAATCTGAGCATTGGAATTGCTAGGACATGGGAGTCGTTGTCGTACAGCGCTTTGTGAATTGTTGATACTTCCAGAAACTCAGTTGGCGTTTTGATAAGGACGTTTTGACGAAATTGAAAGGTTATCACAGCTGCAAAAGACAAGGATCAATTACGTGAAAGAAAAATAAAAAAATTATATATAAAACTCACCGGGTATCACTCTAAAACTTCGTCTTTTGAGTGTGGCAAACCTTCCCGCCATCGCCTTGAGCGGTGGCACATATGACGTGTAGCAACTGCCTGCAAATATGGCGTCAATCGCTGGCAACGATGAACGAAAACGCCACAGGTATGCGTGGATAGAAACGGCAGCGAGAACAAAGCGTGGTCGCGGACTAGTGCGATTGCATGTCAAAAAATGTGCACGTCCCAATTGCGATTTTTCACGCGATCAATAAATGAGGAAGAGAAGAAGGGTTCACACAACCGTAGGTCGAATTGGACCGAACCATGTCGGCCTGCGGGCTAGGCTGACCGAAACAAGCTTGGTCGTTGCGATCGTGAATTACTCCACGTGTCAGTCGTCTGGACCAACACTCTTCCTTATCGGGTTTGAGCGGGCTTTTTTTTGCGCTTTCGGTACAAAACCATTCGCGTGACTTCACTCTTCAATCGGTGACTACGTCATTTTTTCGAGATTACTGCCGTTCCGACTGTCACGTACGTGTGCCACCTTCATCCAGTGTTGCCGCGATAACAACCATACGGGAATGTGCCTACGCACGTGCCGATTAAACCAGTGTCAACCTAGATTGACCGAACAAACCATGTCTTGTAATGTAATATTAGATGTGTAAAACAGAGTCGACATAATGAAGATGCCTATATTTAATGTATTTTTGAGCTTATTGAGTATCTGATGGATTCAATTTCCATTTTATGCATTTTTGAGAGTTGAAACGCCGTGGTTAACCCTACGGCAAGCGGTTTACCTTCATTTGCTTTCAGCTGGACATCAGTTGATCCTTTCCGTCCTTCGAATCTTCATCTTCGTTTTTCTTCTTATTTATATTAGCAGCCCCAGCTGCGTCCCACAACCGTCAAGGCAAACCACGTGTCCTCCGTCTGCGGAATGTTGTTTTCACCGTACTCGGCCCCCGCCTCAACTTGTTGCCGATTACCTATGATGCCTCCTGTTTCTTCGATGGCTTCGACCTCGTGACGCTTCTGTCCCACTCGAGAACATTTGCAGTCGACCACGATGTGCTTTTAGGAGTAAAGTTTGTATATTGATTTACTTATTTATCGTTAACTAAATTACAAATAAAACAATAAAACTAAAGTAAAAGGCAGGAGCGGGCAATATAACAATTGTAATTATGACATCGAAGAATACTCTCTACATTGCATTTAGTGCTACCTGGTTGCGTTTTGCTTTGATTCGTATAGGATGAATTCTTCAATAAAGGCATCACAAAGAACTGCTTGCGCAGATTCGATGTCTTGTTCCGTCATCTGGATGGTTTTGTCAACGTTTCCGCCGAACACTGCCCAATTTTGAATGTTTGTTGGAATGTAAATGCGTGGCTGCATGCATAACTTAGCAAAAAGCTGTGTCAAAACGGTAATATTGACCTCGACTAAGCACGGCGCTTTGTCAAAAGGCTGTGGGTCATTAGATTCTTCGAGATCCTCTTCACTGCATCCCAAACCAATACGAAAACGAGTTAGATCTGCCATTTCTTTCAAAAATGCCTACAATTACATTTTAATACATTAATGAGTGAGCATTAAAAACGGTTTGTTCTACTTTTACACCAACCTGGTTTAACTTTCTACGCTCAGTTTCCGATTCGATGTTGGCCGTCAGAATACGTCGCAGGTAGTTGACAAGATGCATTTGATGGAAAGCTTGATCGAGATCGAAGATTTGTTCTGGTTGACGACTCGGTGTTTCAGTTTCCAAAAGATGGGTGCATGGGGCTGGGTCGGAAATATTGCGTCTGACATTCATGAAATGACTTTCGACAATGATTGGATTGGTGGAATGATTCATAAGGAAGACCCCCGAAGTACCGCAAACTTTTAGCTCCACTCCAGGAGAAACGTTTTTTCGATGTTTCTTAATCTCTTCATCGAATGTTTCACGGGTCGCAGCAAGAGTTTCAATATCGAAAAACTCATTATTCCTAGGGTTGTTTGGAAGACATCCGCGTGCTTTCAAAACCTGCCTATGAGGAAGTCTTCCAATGAATAAGGATGTGCTATCGGCCGAGTGCAATTCTTTGAAAGGAACTCCTTTCTCAAGATATTTGAGCGTTGCCCAGACTTTGGCTTCTAAAAAATCTTTGTTTTGTTCAATCTTCAGTGATATCAAATACCTTTTAACGTCAAGCGATTGACCAGAACTTCCTTAACATACAAAGCTTTCACAAACTCCTTAGCTATTCCCAAGTGTTGATGAGGCACCGTCGATGATAGTTTCACGACAGGCAAAGGATAATCAATAGCGAAATCATTAGTCGTAAGGCTCATGGTTAATCCGGCTAACAGTATCGCCGTCATTTCTGCACCATAATCATTGGACACTCTACGATGGCTTCCCGCGTTTAGTACTGTTTCCATGCGCATGTTTTTGTTCAAAGATTTCATAAAAACATCATGCAAAGTGTCTAGTTTTTTCTTGTGGTGTTGCAAAATATCGCTAGAAACTGTGGAATCGACAGCATTAGCGCGGAAGCAAGCTTCTTTAACAGCGAGACCAGAGACGTATGTTTCAATAATTTTCCAGAGACATGCATAGTGTTGCTTCATTTTAAAGAAACTTTTGCTGTCAAACCGTTCTGAAACGTTTCAAATATCAAAAAGACAAAAATAGACTATTTGGAGTAAACTTACTGGTGTTACAGTTGGTAATTAAAGACAGTGCCTGGCGGACGCTTCTGTCATAATAATCGTCCGTCATTTTGTTTTTATCGTAGCAGATAATGAAGACTACAAAACGTCACTTTATTAATTTAAAAGCAAATCATATTGATTTAAAGTTTCCAACTGGCCGCAAAACGCGAAAACACAAAGTCAAAACATTTCGATGGTTAGATTGTTGCCATTTCAAAAGTCAGTAGGGCCGTTTAGAACCATACATTAGGAAGGGAGATGAAGGCAAAGTAAAAGTTCAGTAGACGAAGACAACATAGTCCGTTTTAAAAATGACAGCCGAAAACGGAAAATAAGAAAAACGCGCGATCGTTAACGGGGCTAGTGCAAAACTATAGAAGAACATGAATGCTGCTGCCATCACATTTTTTTAACCCGGAACGCAATCTGCCGCCTTTAGCGTTTCGCAGTCTTTTTTCAACCGATCGTTTTTCGATCAACACCCTTTCTGCTATTAGGACGGCTTTTTCTTTGTCTGGGTCAGAATTGGGAGCGTCTACACCATACGGTAGCAGCTAGACACTGCTTCATCATTATTGATGCATTATGATTTGATCAAGCATCAGCGCCAATAATGACATCACCGTAGCGTAGTTTTAGTGAAATTATCTCTGTAGAAGTCATATATCTGAATATGTAATAAACTTTCTGTGCCATTTTTCAAGTACTTCCCATTCGTATTTTTAGTGTTTATCCTTTGAATAATATTTGTGCCGTATATACAACTGTGTAGAATTATTAACTTTACATTCCTACAGTAACCGAATACATATGTTTGTGCAAAGATCGGTTTTCTACTCAAAATCAGTATCTTAAACTACGTACAATATAGCTCATTGAAAGTGTGAAAGGCTAATTAGATTTGGCGCCACAGGTCATGAAAAATGTCAAACCCACGTGCTGATTTGTCATTTCGTGTATGCGTTTTGCTAATAAAATTTGCCTAACAATGTCACACATGCTACGGAAAAATTATAAAAACTCGAATTCAGTGATATCAAATACCTATTATTGCTTTCTTGGTAAGTATTAACAGAGAAAGAACTATTCAACTTTACAGTTTTTGTAGGATCTTACTGGGCATATCGCATTTTTTGCCACTTTTAAATTGCCACTCGCACCGTTGATGGCACCTTATTTTGCAAACATTTTACCATCGTACGTTTGGAGTTTCCCATGTTTCTATGCTCACTATTCTGAGTTCGTCCGCTCAGTTTTTGTATGCGCAACTGGGATAAACAGATTTTCCGCATTGGCATATCCGATGAAACACGAAGACTATTGGATCAGGTACTTTCCATTGGTAATAGCACTGGCACTTTTGGTTCCGTTTGTGGTTCTTTGGCCTTTGTTGTTATCAAAAACTTCTACAATGTTGTTTAACTTAGAACACGACGATGTGTACATATTTGTTCAGGAAGAACTGATGGGATATCCGGTAAACTAGCTTCAAAACTTTTGCGTTTTGCAATTATCTGTTTCAGAAGTGGTACATTTCACTAGCTTTTGCGATATTTTATGCTACTATCGGCATTACTTCTCTTTCGATAAATGTCGTGTGCATGTGCAAGCTGCGTGAAGTAAGAAGAAGACAGAGTGTAGTCATGATGGAGCAGGGGAAACGTTATTTTCAGCAAAGAACAGAACTTGGGCTTATTGTCGTTTCTTTTGGTGATACGGTCGCTACGACGTTGATGGTTATCATACATGTAAGACGCTAAAGGTTGAAAAACTAAAGTTTAAAAGTGTGGGTTTTTCAGCTTGTACTTTACGTATTTGAGGTCCAGGACCTTTACTACGACCCCCTTTACGAAACCATGTTTCTTCAAATACCATGGGTCGTTGACATTTTCCGATTCAGTCGTCCATTATTGCTGATTTTTATGTCAAAAAGTGTCAAAGAAGCATTCATGCAACCTTTCAAGGCTGTCACAAAAGTTTCCAAAGTAACTGTACTTTCAATGTCATTGCAGGCACATAAAAGTTAAAGTGACGGTTTTCAATAATTACAAAACTGTTGTACTGCAACCACGCGTGTTGTAATTAACATCTGATAAAGTCAAAGCTCGGTAGAAATCCAACGTCTGCTATCAAAATTTAGTGCCAAAAATTTATAATCTAAAACAAAAACAAAAAGGGTAAGCGATAACAAACGCAAGTTATGGTAATAAGGAACAAAACACAAAATCATAACATTTGACGGCATAAAACTCCGCTTAGACTAAACAATTATGGAACAGAGCACCGTTGCATAAATAAGCAATGTCTTCACCGGGAATCCATCCTTCCCGATTCACGTTGAATTCGGCATCAAAAGCCTTGGTGAATGTAATTAAATGGAATTCCTGCTGTCTCCATACAAAATGAAAACCAAAAAATGGGTAGCTTCATCTTCCGATCAGGAAACACTGGCCGGGACGGGAGAAAGTTGACGGAAGACGGACGCCAAGCGGTGGTAAAAAATTTACTTAAGTTGATGGATGGATAAGCCTGGCGCACTATTGCGAGCAGCTGAGCGCCTGGCTTACACTATAGTCATGACCCTGATATTCGCGGTGGGAATCGTCTGGAGTGTGTGTTGGCGTCCAATTGTGCGGCTGGCGATAGTTGCGCCGTCCGTCGCAACGGCGGAGCGTGTGGTGATTCTCTCACGACGAATCTTAAAGTCGTGCGCTACTATGCGCCTCGTGCACGCAGCTGGCTGTTCACTCACTCAACATCTGATAAAGTCAAGGCTCTAAGCCAGTTTCTGCATCTCACATTTATTTTTAATGTTTTGAAAGACCTAATACTCAGAATGTGTCGGGGTTGCTTGAGTCTGTAGACATCGAACCTTTGGTTTTTGATTGTGGCTTGACGCAATTCATGTGTTCCCTGTTTTGTATTTCGGAAACAAAGATTTATTTTTCAATGCCGCTATGTGGTGCACAGCTTGATTAACTGGCTTTTACGACATGGAAAACAATTGTATTTAGTTAAGCTAAGAACTACATTGTATTTCCGTAGTAAAGACCTTACACTTTTGTAATTGAAATGCTGGCTATATAAGGTTGCCATCGTATTTAGCTTGTTTAGGCTTCACAGAGTTAGAAGTATAAGTGACCACTTTTTGCAGATAGATTGCCTCAAATACTGTGATGTTAAATTTTTCCTTAGTTTTTTGATAAGTATTTCAGTGATCTCCAAAACACTTAATTAAGCAAACTTCTATAGCGTACACATTCTTCGTAGACCGATCTTTATTAACCGACATTTTGTAATACAAATAAAACTTAAAAACGAAATCAAATAGAGAGATGAAAAACACTATACGAAAGAAACTGTTTTGCACTAATGAAGGGGATGTTTGCCGTATACCAAAACTTAACATTTACTCTGCGAAAAGGTATTCTGCATCCATTTTTTTTTTGCCAAATGCGTTGCATTATTCAATTAATGCGGGATATGTCATCTGCATCCACAATGTAAACATGTGACGGTCCTTTTATGAGAGAAGGCATCTTCGGTTGTACCATGTTAACCCTGTAAAGTGTACACTTGTACAGTATACATGTTAGAGTGTTATGAACCTTACTTTGTTTGCTCTATTCTTCGCCGCCATACGACAAAGGTCGCGCAAATTAGTATTGCGCAAATTGGTGTGGCGAATCGCTCTACGGCAACAACGGTTAATCCGAAATTTCCATGAGATAAAACGTATGTGTACAGACAGCATGCCAGTTCTGTTATCACGTTCCTGCCTAACATTATTACCGTAATGCAAATCGCTTCTATCAGTTTAAACTTTGTTTTTTGGAGGGCCTTCTTATCCACAAACGCCTGTTTTGCTTTCTTTCCTACTTTTTTAAGTAAGGAAACAAAGCAAAACATAATCTGAAGACCACAGTTGATTCTCATAAGCTACTAAAATAGAGAATTAACTCACCATGAGTAGCACAACGATAAAAACGGCAATAATGATGATGTTCGCGAACTTTATGTAGGTTAGCAATATATACATACGTTAACCCGTAGGACAAGAGAGGCTGCAAATTTGTTTCTACAGTAGTATTAAACAAGCTTTTAGGCTTACCGTGACAACCAGTAATAGGGCTACAAAATATCTTTCCAGATACCTAGCTTTCGGGGTGATTTCGTGTATCAAAAGAGTGTGCTCAATACAGAAATACACGGTAGCCAAACACTGTTGGCATTGTGTTGCGATTTTACTTACGGTAACAAATGGGGCTATCTTGTCATTACGGTATACTTGCCAGACTATATTAACACCATCAAAAACACTAAAGATCAAATCTTACTAACTACTGTGTTGGGGAAGTTATAACTTACTTGATTGTGCATGTTAAAAGAAAGAGAGTGCACAGATATACTTTTAATGTCACGTAGCTTCGATTTTCTTTTTGGTTACGGATCATTGAAACAACCGCCAAACTGGCAACTGCTCCAACTCCATTGGCGAGTAGTTCAGCTATAGTCAACTTTTTTGGATATATCAGTGCTTCGGAATTCAAAGAAGGATCTGACGGCGGCGGCTCCACGTTATTGACTACGGTAAAAGTTGCCGCAGCGAACAGAACCAGCATGGTGAAGAATGCCATCGCATACAAGGTCATCCTTGAACAACATGGGGAAGACTGACTGTTGAACATGTTCGAGAACTAGACCGCGCTGGATTTCTAAAACCTCCTCAATTGTTTTACCGTCTAGTAAATTAACCCCGAACGCTGCGACTGACAAAATGTATAATGGGAGGAGTCAATCCTCTCTTTTAAATTGGTTCCCGCCAAGGAGGTTATCCTTATAGTTTGGAGTCAAAGTTAACAAGGATGACCGACGAACAAGTAAACGCTTTAAAAAAGCACCTTGGGGATTTGGACTTTCGATGTTGAATGTCACAATCTGCGTAGTCGCGACGAAACTGTTACATCTGAATCATTTTAAACAATAATTTGTCCACGCTGTCGAACATTTTTTATTATTAGCACAAATACTATTTTGAACCCGGGGGATTGGATTCAGAAAGGCGCTGACATACTTTGTTGTCTGCTACGCATATGAATTAATGCATTGTGTTCAAATGACTTATGCTGTTTGAAGTGAACACACATGTTTGAAGCGTTAAACAGAACAACAATTTTTAAATATTAATTGAGTTTCGAAAAGGAGAATAATGACAAGGGTTAAGTATGAAAACAGATATGCTGTACATAACCATCAAAAGGATGCGCAATGTACAGTTTCATTAGTGAGTTCGGTGCAGAGTGACTAATCAATTGCAGAAAACAAAACAGTTTTTGGTTTTTTTAAACTATTTTCTGTTGTTCTTTGCACAATTGCAAGCAATGCAATAAAACCAGTTTTTAAAACTTTTTTGGTTCCACAAAATTTTAAACTTTGTAAATAGACCGGAAGTAGAAAATATATTACAAAGGTTGAGTTAGCAGAGGACAGAATGCTTCTACTAAACGACTTATAAATTGTTGACCGTTTGTATTTATGAGCTACAATAGATGAAGTAGATGCGAAGGCACACACTGAACAACGAGAAATACAAAGCAGTCGTCAATACAACTAAATAAATAGCATGGCATATTACGTGGAATCATGATTTCACTGTACATTTCTTGACAAAATCTAAGAAAAGATTGGGATGTGAAAAAAACTTGTGAAGTATTTGGTGCAATAAGATCAATGTTTGCCTACGCAGCGAAAACTGGCAACACACAACTTGCCAGTATAATGGGTCCGACGCCAAAAATGGGTGCGTTATTTTTTAACAGACAATTAAAAAAGTTCAAACAGCATAGATAGTTTCGTCGCCAATACAAGTCTTTTTCATGTGTTTTTGTTTAAAGACGCTACTAATACAAGAAAAATGCAGTTCAAACGCTTTGCATAGATAAAAAATAAAGATAGAGCTTCAAACTCAAAAGAAATCGACAAAGTCACCATGGAACCCTACGTAATCAACCCTAAAAAAACCGATTCCAAGGTGACTTTTTTGATATCTGCAACTTTTGGTGCATCTCCTTAACCTTATGCACCCATAAACACTTCCATCTATTTTTGTATGCTTACGCATGCGTAAACTCCAAAAAGTATGCAATTAGGCCGCTTGTACCTTCCTCTGGGAGATTAGGCACAAATACCAACACCGCTTTTTAGTGTTAACCAGAACGAAAGTAATTGGTTCTTTTTTCAAAAGGTGGTTTCTGGCATGCGCTTCGACACATTGACACTCAGGGGAATGTGAAAAACCTTCATCTCAAAATGCATTATGTTGTTGATGTCATGTGATCAATTAGGTAAAAGTCAAAGTGTAGTCACTACATTTCCGGAAAAGTTTGTTCTACAAATTTTGCAGAAAAATTTTAAAACAGTCTTGTAGTTGAAATGTTTGATCTGTAGATTAAGCATGTTTGGTTTTGCCTTTGGTGATCAAAAACCCGCGGCGCTGACGAATACGGCAGAAAAATGGCTTTGGCTCGCAGATTTCACCAGCCTCCCGGTCAAGAGGGGGCACGGTTTCTATAAATCATTATCTTTTTATCATAAGACGTATGACATATAAAAACTCACCTTTTGCCACTTCAAAACTAAAGTTCTGAATCAAGGCACTAAAGATCAGAAAGAACATCATTCTGCCGGTCAACTGTCCCAAAGTGCGGTCCTTGTTGTGAATCAGCATTTTTGCACCGTCGTAATAACCGTTAGTTAAGAATCTCTCTGGTAAAAGTTTTTCCGCATTGACAAAACATGCGCCATCGAGATGCGCTGCACCAACTTGAAGGACAACCGTCGAGCCTTGTTTAATAGTTTGTCCATCGACATCAAAATCACATTGCGCTTGATATTCGTATGGTGTGCCGTCAGGGGTCAAATCAGTAATACGGTTGACTTCTTCAAAGAACGCCCTTGTGTAGTGCAGTATTTTAGAGTCGGAAGTAGTGACCGCACGGACATCACAGTACGTATCAATCTCGCAGTGAATTTTGTTTTGTACATCAGGGTGCCGGACGAGGTATAAAATTCCCCATCTCAACAGGGCGGATGTAACGTCGCAGGCAGATGTCCACATTTCAGTGCAGTTTTGCATCAAAACTTCATCCCTAAAGATCAGATTGTGAGGTGTTGCCCCAAATGGTTTCATGAACTTACTTATTTTCAAATGGTGCGTTATTACAATCCATCAAAAAAGCGTCCACAAAGTTTTGAGGTGTAGCTGTGGCATCAAAATCGTCTTTGCGGCGACTGATTTCGTTTTTCAGAAACTTGGTAAAGTTCTTTTTGTTACTTGCATGTCCGTTGTCAGTGAATTCGTAATCTGTTGAGTTCCATTCAAACAACATGTCTTTTACGATCCCCGAAACACAGTTATCAATATACGTCTTCAAATTGTTACTTTGTTTAAGAGTTGGATCGGTGTGAAACACAGCCTCCTGAAATAGAACTATTATTTTTCTTGAAAACAATATCAAAACTCTCCTTTCGGACCCCTTCGCACTGCATGCTCAACTGCTCCAACATTTTGTTCGTGTGACAAGCAACACGTTTTTCAACAATTGAGCGACCTCGGCCAAACTTCGCAACATACTAAAAGATAAGCAGTTTGTGAACAAAATTTTAAAATTTTTAACCCACATGTTGATGCAGTTTTACCTGCGCAACAGCACCGAGTTCAATGTGGCTGTCTTGAAAGTAAAATCCCCGTTTAGTTTTAACGATTCTGTCTTCTTGGTTTGCCAAGACGTGTTTAATAAGATCATAGTCCGCAATGACGACAACAGGCTTCGGCAAATAACGGGTAAATACAGGTCTGAGAAGCTCAACAACATTTTGAAACCATGTGAGATGCTGGACTCGATCGATCTGAAAAACGGTTATTACAAAAATGAAAATGGAAAACCGATTTGTTTTGAATACAATACTTACTCCACTGGTCAACAGGCGTGTGGTAGGATATTGAAAACGTTTCCCAATACCAAAATACAACGCAATTGCCACTATTGGAATAAATAAAACCGCATACATCAAGTCGATTCGAAACTTAGAATGAACAGCAGTAGGAATAGCGCGTGTCGACGTTCACACCTTACGTTAAATTGACTGTTTTTAAGATTTTGCTCGGCACTGTCTCTTCCTTCATGCATTTATTGTTCAATTAAACGAAGTTATAGTTATGGCGAAGGTGTAGATCCCATTTTCAATGATTTTTAATGATATTAAGTGATTAACTGTCAAATTTTAAATGTAATTTAAACCAAAACAAGGTTCCAGTTATTTGTCCGAATCAATGTTTCGTAAATTTTTCAATTCCACATACATGCCATTAGTGACGACTACAACGTATGCCGTGGCATTCTGAAATCTGAGTTGCAAAGAATTACCATAAAATAAAATAGTCACAAAACTTGCTTTTAGAACTTTATCTATTTCTAGTATCACGTCAATCTTCACCACTTCTATCTTTATCGGAAAAAAATCTTGTCTTATTAGTTCAGCATGTATCACATTTTTAACTTTAGCTTCATTACCAAATTGGCGAGCTTTATCTCCAATAACTGTTATTGCTGTTTCCACCGTACGTGAGTTGACATCCAACATGTTTAGATGCGCAAATGGAAACAAACACAGAAGAATTAAAACGACTATCGTCATCATTAACTATACAGTCACAGTAAATAAGGAAAAGAACATTCTCATCAACTTTAATGAAATCGTTTAGTTTTTTTCTTTCAATTGTTTTACAGTTTGTCTATTCTTCAAAGACGGGGGTGTACGCCCGCCTGTATTCAATGACAAGCAATTCAAATAACTTTTTGTCAATTATTGCTCTGCGGCTATTGATAGTTCACAAACTTAGAGCTTTCACAACAATTATTGCATGCAGTTTAGCTTTTTATGTGTTTTTGCCGACGTCTCACAGTTAAATAAAAAAAATTTTGGAACAAATCATGACAATTGAAATGTTATTTTTCCGATCCCTGTATCTCTTTTTATTCCAATAACAACTTTCTTGAATCACAATGCCTCATTTTGTCTTGAAACCCATCAAATATCCGGCAATAAAGTAAACGTCATCCCATGGTCCCTGTCTCACGCTCGTTAACAATGAAGACAACTTACAATTTAGATTTTTTAAGTTGAAGTGGGGATCAACTGGCTGCCACTAACCGCGACTGTAATTCGAACCTAACCAAGCCGCCTGCACGACTTTGAGCGAGTCCCGGGCTTTCGTGGCCAAAATGCGAGATCAGTACCCGAGCGTGAGACGTGACGACGGCGAGAGTGGTGATCGCCGTCTTTACACGTCGGTCGTCTACTGAACGGTTTGACCCAAAAGGTCAGAACGAGGACCATCCTCGCAGTCCGACTCACATGCCTTTCACCCTGGTCATATATAAGCGAGAACCAACACATCTTCACAGTCAGTGATCGCCGCTGTTTTGGGTTTTCCGGTCAGCTGTTAAGTGACACACATCGTTGCTGAGTTATGCCATTTAACCCATCTTTATACAGTAAAAGAATGTGGTTCTTGCCTTTTTTAAATTCTTAACTCAAAACCTTTATAAAATTACTTGTTAAAGCACATTATAATTTTATATAACGTTTTTAGACAGGTTCTGGCCGTCAATTGTGATCGGCCGACACATCAAAATGAATCCTCGAAATGTTGGGAGTCAAAAAATGTTTGCACCCATGGCTACGTCCGTTTTGCATTCCTGTTGTTAGTGTTTTAATGTTGTAAATTAAGTTACCTAGTGCCTGCGGCAGCGCATTATTAAGACCACCCATAAAGTATGAAAAATAGTGCGCATTTATTGTCGGTGCGCATTTGCT
>KB455101.1:27661-59713 GCA_000341325.1 Panagrellus redivivus
CGAAGGTGGCGCCATCCCCTGATGAAGTCGCTGAAAAGGCTCTTTCGATTGAAATGATGGACGAAAAGAAGTCTACTTCCCTCTAATTTTGACCGTCCGCTATCAACAAAATTAATTTTTGTCTCAAAACTATTTTTGTTCAGTTTCGTTTTTGACTACATTTTTGTTTAGGTTTGCAATAAACGTTTTTCATGCATTGATTTGAAACTTCAGAGAGGATGAAAAATTTGGTGCACAGTTGTATGCAAATTTGACGGGAGTAGTTGAGACGAGTAAGAAGTATGCAAAAGGTGTTCTAACGGTTCACTCACTCTTGCTTTCATCCAACGGGCTCAACGTCGACCGACTAGTTTACTGATTCTTATCATTCGGTCGCGGTATCTTCGTCGCGACTCGATTCAGCAGTCCAGCTTGGCTCACCGTAAAACTTCGCGATGCCCCGAGACGATGAACCTACCAAGAAGGTCACCGGTGCGATTGAGAAGCCGATCGCCAATAACCAAGAATTGTAAGTTTAGCAAGCTTCGGTTTCGTCGGAGCTTTGATCTACTCTTTTCCAGGTACGCACCGCACAGGCCCCGGCTTCGTGCAATTCGTCGTCTGACATCGGCAGCTCCAAATCGTGCCATCTGGCGGATTGATGAGGTACGCCTTTGTTAATTACTAGCATATTTTCATTTGTGAGATTTAGGAGACGCCGAAAGCATCACAGAACAACGCGTCGACAGTGGAAGAACCGGCGACGGTGATGCCGCGTCCAATTCAAGCCAACCCCGTCCACAGTAACCCGAAGTCAGTCTTGTTGCATAATTTTTAAAGTTTTGACACAATTTTTATTCTTTAGGACCGTCCATAACACGCAGGACTCCGACGTTCATCGTTTCCGTGAAGCTTGCTCCAGCCGTCAGATGGAGACCCCGGTATGGATGGTACGTCTTTATGTTTAGAATACTCATCTTCATTTCTCTTAACGGGACTATTTTAGCGCCGTCCGCCTTCCGTTAGTAATTCCACCCTCAAATACCGCACTTCCAAGCCGCCCAGCCCAATTGTGACGTCGTCCGACAGCGAGCCGAGCTCCGAGGAATCGGAAATCACATCGCGAGCTTTCGTTCCGCCGCGGCAAAGCGGAGTCGGCGATGCTCCTCGTCGTACTTCTCGTCTAAGCGACGTCGGATTCGGTGTTTTCGAGGCTCCTGATGACATTGATAACTTATCGTTATCCCCAATTCGCTTTGATTTGTCGCCCGACTACGACATCGAACACGTTGACGACAGCGACCACATGGAATTTGCTTAATTTCACTAAAACTTGTATTAATTTTGTTTTCTAATTCATAGATGGATAAAATAAGTCTAAATCTCGCAGGTATTTCACTTTCAACAACACAGTGTTCAGGGGTCAGACCTAATGCTGAGGGGTGGGATCATCGTCAACGTTGAGGGGGCTAATATCGAGCATTGTGGGACCTCATGTTTGCATCCAAAAACACTTTTTGTACTCTGAACTTATGCTTTCTAAGCTTTTCAGGAACATTCCCGAATAGTTCCTTACAAGCTTGCGCGCTACAGTCATGAGTATACAGCACTCTCCCCGGGCACAAGCTCGTAGTTAGCAGATTGTAAATCTACGATCGCCAGAACCCAACACAAAGAACATTTTTCGATCTGCACATGGTTTGAATGGATAATTAAAAGTTACTTCATGTCATCAATGATCGTTAGTTTACTTTTTTACCGTTTGGACAGTGCCGCAGGCATTTAAATCGTATCACTTTGTTGCAAGTTGCGCAAGATTTCTACCGACAACCTGTTAGCGCGATACCACGAGACGGAAAGTTTTTGTTTCCCATCTCAGGTACACTATTTTGGTTCCATTCACACAGACAAATATTGCACTTTTCTAGTTTTTACGGGCATATTTACCTTTTAAAGACAAGAAGTTGGAGTTTGCATTCTTCAAACTGCAAGATGGGTTTGCATTTTGAATGTGAGGAAGTATCTTACAATTGGCACATGGGTAACAAACGTGATCCGTCAACGAAAGTCACAAGAGTGGGGAACACGTTTCCTTTGATTGCAATAGCATCAACACGTACTATTGTTTGACCTGCAACTGTGTCAATTAATACAAGCCAATGAAGTTTATGTGTTCTCAGTGTTCTTTGGCACGTTGAGTCGATCACGGAAGGCTTGACCCAAAAGCCATTGCACTTTCTCTGTTCTTAGTTTGATCCAACCAGTTGTTAGCAGAATTTACAGTAGAGTGAGTGAATAAAGGGCACTTGGAGGACTTCATTATCTGGCAAACTGTGGCTTCATGTTAATTACATGTTGAAAGTGCCTAAAGTTCCAAGTTCAACTCAAGGCAACTTTTCTCCTCAAATCTTTAGATTAAGCCATGTTCAACAAAATCTCAGAATAAAGCAACTACGATGTTGTTTCTGTTTACGGTCGAGGTCAAAAATAAAAACGTTCAACTGCACGTCCACAAGATAACAGTCTAAAAGCAAGCTGGTCGAAGTAAGCACGAGACAAAAACACTCATAGGGTGGGTAATCAGAGGAAAGCTCGCTTTTCGTTGAAATAACTGCACTCTTTTTTGTGCTAAACATAAAAGTTTGGGGAGGTACTATTATTTTTAGAACGTGATAGAATGCAAATACTAACCAAGAAGCGGTGTAATGTGGCACCGTATTGGTTGAATACTCTGTGCTCTGTTGATCAACATCAGTGGACGCGCAAAAAAGGTTGCAAACGGTTACCCCGCCTCGATTCAATCAGCTCCTAGGCATTTACTGTAACACCGCAGCACGTGAGGACACCTGCTTGGTTTACTACCATGCTCGGGTAACGCCGTCCTTTACTCGAAAACACCTTTGCCGATAGCAGGATAGACTCAACGGCCAACGAGCGGCACTGATACCGGCGGCGCAGCACGCGGCGTTGGTTGATTTTTGAGTGCACTCGGAGATCAGCTGGCAACGAGTTGTTGTTTTGCTGTCTGTTCTCCGCGCGTTCTCTGGTGTCCACGCCTCGATCGGGGAGACCGCCTTGGTGTATAAAAGCCCGAGGCCAACCCCCTGTTCGGATATCAGTCTAACTGATTTAGCTTTGTCTCAAAAGTTTTCGCTGCTTCGGACACAGACAAGTCAAGATGCTGAGATGCTTGCGTGTTGCACCTTTGAGCCTTCGGGCCAACTTGCACTCCAGCGTTCATCCCTGGTCGGCTGCGGCACAACGTGCTGTCGCTCCACCAGAGGACTTCAATGATCGCGCCTTCAAGGAGTACTTCCCCGGTCCATGCAACTACCGTCAGCAATACAACGAATCAGTCCACAACGGCGATGAATTCTGGACCAATGTCGCAAACGAACTTCACTTCCGTCGCCGATCCGGCAAAGGCCTTGAATACAACTTCGACCATCGCAAAGGCGAAGTGTTTGTCAAGTTCATGGATGGATCTATCACTAATGTCGCCTACAACTGCCTCGAGAAGAACATTATTAGCGGTGAGTTTTATCCATCAAGCTTTATAAACAAATATTTATCAATCTTGTTTACAGGCATGGGTAACAAAGTCGCGTACAAGTGGGAAGGCAACGTTAAAGGTGATGCGTGTGAAATCACCTACAGTGAGCTCCGCGACAAAGTCGTTGAGTTCGCTCGTGTCCTCAAATCCCGTGGCGTCAAGAAGGGTGATGTCGTCGCCCTGTATCTCCCCATGATCATCGACTTGCCAGTGGCTATGCTTGCCTGTGCTCGCATCGGTGCCATCCATTCCGTCGTCTTCGCTGGCTTCAGCTCAAATGCCCTCGCTGAACGTGTCAAGCAAGCCGGTGCCAAGGTCCTCGTTACCTGCGATGGCTTCTATCGCGCTGAGAAGTACATCCCCATGAAGCAGATTGCTGACGATGCCGTCAAGGTCTGCGAGGATGCCAAACACCCCGTTGAATCGGTCTTGTGCCTCGAGCATCTGAAGACTGTGACCCGACCTTCGCACACTACTGACAAGGCCCTCATCCGGGATGAAGAAAACTTCGAATTCGCTGTCAACGACGCTAAGGATGTCTTCGCGCCGGTCGAATGGGTCCAAGCCGAGGATCCGTTGTTTATTCTATACACCTCGTAAGTCAAAGATTCTATTTTTCTTTGTTTACTCGTTCAACGATTACTGACTGATCTCTTTTTTCAGTGGTTCCACTGGTGCCCCGAAGGGTGTTGTACACACGACTGCCGGCTACATGACTACCGCTTATTACAGCCAGAAAGTCACGTTCGACGCCCAAGCAAACAACGATGTCTACTGGTGCATGGCTGACTGCGGCTGGATCACAGGTCACACGTACGGTGTCTACGGACCCCTGCTTAACGGCATGACTTCCGTGCTCTTCGAGGGTGTCCCCAGCTACCCAGACTATTCTCGTACTTGGGAAATCGTCGGAAAACACAAGGTCTCCAAGCTGTACACCTCGCCGACAGCCGTGCGGTCGATGATGGCCCACCCTGAGGAGATGGTCACAAACTATGATCGCTCCCAGCTTAACATCATTGGAACCGTTGGTGAGCCGATGAACCCTTGTGCTTGGAAATGGCTGCACGAGGTTGTCGGAGAACGATCATGTGCTATTGTTGACACCTACTGGCAGACCGAGACAGGCACCCACCTGTTGACGGCTCATCACTCGGCGGTTCCACAGGAATCAAGCTGCGGCAACTTGCCTTTCCACGGCATCGTCCCGGCTTTGCTTGATGAAAATGGCAAGAAGGTCAAGGGCCCCGGCTCGGGTACTTTGGTCATTGAGAAGGCCTGGCCCGGCATGATGCGTACCCTCTGGGGAGATTACGAACGCTTTGTCAACACTTACTTTGCACCCTTCCCCGGATACTACTTCACCGGTGACGGAGCCAAGCGTGATGCCGAAAACCACTACTGGGTCACTGGCCGCGTTGATGACCTCATGAACGTCTCTGGCCATCTTCTCTCAACTGCTGAAATCGAGTCTGCTCTCGCTGCCAATCCCAACATTGTCGAAGCTGCCGTTGTTGCTACTCCTCATGACGTCAAGGGCCAAGTCCCCTATGCCTTCATCACCATGCCTGAAGGCCAAGTCATGACGCCAGAAATTGAAAAGGAAATGCGCGCCACAGTCCGCCAACGCATTGGTGCCATCGCCGTCCCAGACGTTATCCAATTCACGCCTGGCCTCCCCAAGACACGATCTGGCAAGATCGTCCGCCGCATCTTGCGCAAGGTTGCCGAAGGCGAGCGCAATGCCGACCTCGGAGACATCACAACCCTAGCAGACGACACCGTGATCGCCGAACTCTGGTCCCACCGACCAGAGAATGCGCCCGTCGTAAAGCCCAGCCAGTAAGCTTAGAGATCAATGGGTTCAAGAAGCAGCAGTTATATTTACACAAAATCCACCGCCAGCGCAATTCTTCTAGATCGTCGTACTTCTTCCACCACGTGTCATACGCATTTTCTGTACAATCTTACTTAATTAATTATCAGTCAGCTCAACGAGAGTATTAATTACTTCGACTTTTTGCCGTGTACATACTTTGTTCCGTTACAATAATAAAAATAGAAATCTTACTTAAAGTGTAAACAATCTCTGATTGCGATTGATGGGGTAACAAAGTCAGAGCACGAGGGATAAACAACGACCACATGCGCCTTGCGACACCTGTGCATGTCGTCCACGCGGTTCAACCGATAACACACGCGGCTCGTATACTTTGGTGCTCTTCTCGATCAAACCACTATCGTTGCCGGTGAAAAAAAGCAACTTCTATCGTCTTCTTCTCCGCTGGCGCTTTTTCGCAGTTACACCTTGAACAAGGTACACCCGAATAGAATCGTAAAAAACGGCGGCAATCGATTGAAATTGACAGAAAATTGGATCATAAATAAAATATGTTCAACATGGCAGTGATAAGCAAAGTTTATGTTAGGTCCTAACGCCGTGTCACTGCGTGTTATAGTGTCCTGAAACGGATGTGATGGTCGCTGAGCGGTGTTCGTCTTCGCACCCATCGACCTCTTGTTGAGTTTATTTTGTGTTAGCTTTGTTTTTGTTCAATATCTACCTATGCCGTTGGCAATTGTTAAGCGATGGCTCGCAGCGGTCAGCATGGAACCTGCACTATTCCTCTACATGTGCTCATCCTTCATGAAGTTTCCAGTGTTTCAAACGTTGCTGTATGAAAAGTCCTGCATAGCCCGTTACGTATGCTCGTTCTTTGCGGGCGTTCTCTGATCGACTGAAGCTCATCCATTCACTCTTATTTTACAGACAATCGGCGCGTGCCAAGACTTGGGATCACTCTACGACGACAAAGCCCTGCAGAAGGACGCCAATCTGCTCTTTTTAGTGTCCTCCTTGATCCTGGTTATACCCAGCATCTTCAGTGCTTTGATTCTTGGGTCGTGTAAGTGGTTAAAGATCACCAGACAGAGCTGTCTTGCTTGTTTCATTTGATAGGGTCAGGGCAGAGTGACGGACAAGACAGGGGACGAGGAAGTTTCCCCAGGGTAAAAAGTATCATTTACAGTGAGTGACTCATGGAACATCAAAGTGCCCATGCTGATCCCCGTTGCTGGGCTGATCCTCGGAGATCTCAATTACATCATTCAAGCTGTATATATCCAGAATAATGTTTACTGGTTGATGTTGAGTGACTTCCTGTTCGGGATATGCGGAGGATACACGGCTGTGATCGGTAAGCATGGTATACTGTAGTAAGCATCAAAAAAGAGATACTTCAGGCACAATCCTCGCATACAATGTCAAAGTTACTGCTGTTGAATCGCGATCAGAGAGGGTGGCAGCTTTTGAGGGATCCATCGGATTAGGAAGTACCATAGGATTGCTGCTTTCTGGAGTTGTCAGACAGTAGGTTCATTTCAATCCAAATTCTTGAATAAAAGTGAATTTTCAGAGCCGTTGGGTATCCAAACACCTTCCTAATCATGATGGTCATGCATGTGGCCATGTTTTTCTACATCTGTGTAATGGCTAAAGATCTCAACTACGAAGAAGACAGTAAGCTAGCACTACAAACACCCTAAAAACCTTCAATGTCATCCTTTCAGGCACCATTTTCGATCGAAACATCCTCTCCCGTTTCTATGACGTCTTCAATTTCGTATCCGATCTCCGAAACCGACCAATCTTCATGGTAATTACGGTCGTTCTCGTCGCCCTTGGCATTGAACTCTTTGTCTTCGCCGGCCTGCTTGATGTTCTATACAGTTTCTTCCGCTTCAAACTCGGCTGGAATGATGTCCCATATGGCTGGTTCAATGGCCTCTCCAATGCGATCAACAGTGTTTTCATTCTTGTCGTGTATCCGCTGATGCTCCGAATAGGATTCACTGATATCTGTCTTTCCATTGTCGGCCTGTCTGGCAGGGTCATCTCTTTGGTCATGTTGGCCTTTGTCTTTGCCGATTGGTGGGCCTATTTGTGCATCATTCCGATGGCATTGAACCGTTTCATAACAACGGGTTTGCGGGCGACAACGAGCAAATTGGTGGAAGACGGCGAACAGGGGAAGCTATTCGCTTTGGTATCGCTGATTGAAGGTGTCACATCCATCCCAGCTACACTTGTTTTCAACGGATTGTACCCATTGACGTTGGACTTTTTTGCTGGGACTATCTTCTTGGCCGTTGCCGTGGTGCTCTTGTTGCCTATTGGATTCTTACTGTAAGTTTTCAAACACTCAAAATGTTAACTAACACACGTTATTGTAGATTCATCCAAAAGAAACTCCAAAGAATCAATGAAGCCGACTCGCCCAACTCCACCGAAACAAACTCTATTGCCACTTCCACCTAATAATCTCCCCATATTCGCATAATCAATGTCATTATTTTAATAAAGTTTATTTTGACTATAGGAAATCATTCGGGAAGGATAGTCACACCAAATAGCAAGCTCAAACTGCACTATTCACCTAATGGTAAAGCTACTGAATAAGTGAGGGGAATCGAGAGATTAAGCGGGAGTTCTAATTTGATACGTGGAATCTAAGCGCGGTGGTAGTGGTGATGGGTCTTCTCCCACTGCTTCTCAATGTTCTCCAAAACAGACGTGACGAGTTCGGAAGCCGTGGCCTTGCCACCGATGTCAGCAGTGTGAACGCGTTGAACGGTAAGTGTGCGGAAGAGGCAGTCACTGATGAGGTTAGCGTCGTTATAGTATCCGAGGTAGCAGAGCATGTCACAAGCGGCACGGATGAAGGCCGTGGGGTTGGCGACATCCTGGCCGGCGAGGGAAGTACCGGTGTTGCGGGTGGCAGTCTCGAAGACAGCGTAGTGCTTGCCAATGTTCATGCCGGAGACGAGGCCAGGGCCGCCAACGAGGCCACAGGCAATGTTGGAGATGATGTTGCCGTAAAGGTTGGGCATGAGCATGATGCCGCCGGAGAACTGCTGCGGGCGGGAGACCAACTGCATGGAAGCATTGTCGACAATCATTGCTTGGAACTTGATCTCGGGATACTCATTTTTGGCAAGGTTGGTGGCAATCTTCAAGAAGAGGCCGTCACCGAGCTTCTGGATGTTAGCCTTGTGGACGGCGGTGACGTTCTTGCGGTCGTAGCGGAGAGCGTACTCAAAAGCAAAGCGAGCGATGCGCTCCATCTTATCTTTTGTGACAATCTAAATGCAAAATATATAAAATTGTCGAAGCTTCGCGAGCTACCAACCTTCAACGACTCAACAACACCCTTGGTCGTCTCGTGCTCCAAACCGCTGTATTCTCCCTCGGTATTCTCGCGGATCATGACAATGTCGATGTCCTTGTGGCGAGTGGGAACTGTCGGGATGGAAACAGTGTGCAAAACGTTCGCGAACAGATCCAGCCGACGGCGGATTTCCATGTTGCGCGACTTGAACTGCGGGTCGTCGAACTTGGTCTCGATGTTGCCCTTCAAGCAGACACCATTGCGCTTGATAGCGACAATAGCATTCTCGAGGTCTTCATCACGGCTGAGATCGGAGTTCAGTTGCATGGTTTCAAAATCGACCGGGACATTGGCGAAAGTGAAGATGCGCTGGACATGGGCGATCATCTCAGGGCCGATGCCATCACCAGGCAGAGCTGTGACGGTCTGGCGACCACCATAACGAGCTAGCTTGGCCTGGTAAAGGTATTTCCGTTAAAATTTATATATAAGAATCACGAAACAAACCTTCTCATTAGGCATAACCTTCGAGCGGAACAAAAGCATCTCATCTCGAGGCGCAGCCGTCGCATATGTTGCTTGGGAAGCGATCCGGCCACGGCTGGCAAGAAGCGTACGGCTGAGTGACATGTTTACCTTGAACAACGGCAGGTTTAGTCAAGAAAACGATTAAAAACAAACGCGTAAATCGTGGACCAACAGCAACAACACAAGAGCCAGACACAACGACGCTTTTCGCTTGCACGCGGTCTCGTAACGAAAGGGCGCACACAAGCCGTCGACTCGGTCGGTCAAATCTGAATCAAGCTACGAGTACGCAAAGCTTACACAACTTCAAGCTTTCTACGTCGCGTGAAGCCGCGAAGACGATGGCACCACTTCCGGGTCACCTCCAGAACGAGTACGATGAGCTGTATTCGCCGTTGGTCGCGTGGTTCCAGGCGCAAAAGGAAACCCAGCGAAAGGTTTGTTTTCCTTTTTTGTTTTTATATATTTTTGTCTACCGCATAACTCATTTTCAGATCTTCTATGTCTATGCCAAGGAGGAACGGTTCAAATATTACGACATTTCGAATATGACACCATGGATCAAAATGGCAAACATATTGAGCGAGGATATTGGAGCAGCAAACCATGGCAAAGCTTTGGAGGTTTGTTAAACATCGATTTTATATATGCATAATTGGTAATTCTTCAGGAATCCATTGACTTGTTCTTCTCAAAAGTGGTATTTGCTGTTTTGAAACTTCCCTCGTCTCAAATGAGAAAATTTGTCGTCTTTCCGAAGATGTATGCCGCCATTGGCTATCTGTCGCGCGATGTAAGTTTTTATATATATAATGCTGTTTAAAATGTACCAAATTTTTCAGTTCTATCTCGCATTAACTTCACTTGTGACCCTGTTTGCGATGACGAAGAGTCAATACGACTACATCTCAATCATTCGCCTCTGCGTCCATCTGAAGGAATGGGACATCTTGGAGCACTTCCTCCAGATGGATATCCCTCTCTGCGACGATATGAAGCCTGTCAAGGAAATCTGCAAGCTCTATCGTGAGTTCTACACCTGCCAGGACATGACTCGACAATTTGAAATCGCCGATCAGGCTATTACGATTCGTGACAGACTGCTCGATGGTCGTTCATATGGCTGCTACTGGGCAATGCAGACGGCATACAATCTGTTGGCTAGCACGGGCAAGCTTCCTCAAGCCGATGTCAAGAGGTATGATTGCCCTGTCAGTAATGCATATCAGGAGAAGCAGAGGTGCATGAGCCCACTTGCCAGCCGGGTATCGAAGTTTTTTAAATATCCAATACAATGCGTTATGTTCGACTTTGATGAAGAACTTCCGGAAGATGACAACCTTCGTAAGTTTCGTTTTTCTGAGCTTGTGCTCTTCACATTCTTGTTTTTTTAGTAAAATTGTCAATTGCTTTCTCCGATTTCTGCGAATCCCTCTCAAACCACTGCGAAGCTCTCATCGATGCCGGACACATCAAAGACGCTGCCGAAGAACTGCTCAATCTTGGATTCGTTAGCATGCGTGCCGGCATGGTATCTCGTGTTATCAACGCATTCTCGAATCTACATTACGTCAAGCTCCGCACCGATTATGATCGCGACAAGTTGAAGGGCATTGGAGCCGTTTTAAGTTTGTTGCTAACTCCGACGACTGGTAAAGCCGCCATCGATCGGCGCGACGATCTGTTGAACGATGTCTACCTCTTTCGGAAGCGCAACGACAGCGACTCCGTCATCTACGCGATTGACGATTGTGACACGCGCCCAGTTATCAAGCACGAATCTGAATGCCCCTGTGACTTCTGTGTGATGAAAGCGAAGAACTATTCTCTTTGCATCGAAGCTGGGTTTGCTGAAGCCATGCTCCACAAGATGCATATGGATGAGTACAATGTGTTCATGTCCACCTTGAACACTGCCTATACCATTCTGGATAAACGCCGTGCTCTCTGTCTTCGGGTTCTTCGCGTCAAATATGATACAAAACTCGTAAGTTGAACATAAAACTTTGCAATTTTTTGTAAATCTGACGGTTTTTAGACAAAAACAAGGCGAATCTACGCTATCGGCCGTCGTTACTGTCTCGCTACCTACATATGCATGCAGTTCAACCGGATCAGCAGGAATTCCAATAAGTCACTGTGCGAGGGACTCATCAAGTGGTCGAACTATTTCCTCGAACTTCGTTTCTACTGGCTTTTTGGACGCCAATCTTTACGTACGCCGTGCAACTTGGACGCTTATCCCTGGCTCTTCATTCCGCGGACTCTCGTCGAAGACGATGACAGCATGGAAAACTCCTCATTGTTCCAGTGCTTCGGAAGCTTTACTCGCCGTCCCAACAAGCCGTTGCGTTTTGAGCTCAGCCCTACACGGATCTCCAAGACTGACAAGCGTACCGTGTTTGATGGCGAATCGATGAAGAAGCTCAATCTGAACGATGACGGTCCAGTTTATGAAGGAGAAGAAGACGGTAGATCCGAATTGTACGACACATCGTTGGCGATAACGTCTGTTCCCTCGACACCGTCGCATACACCGATCAGATGCCGTTCACCTTCATTCTGCACACCCATGAAGACCGCTGTGCCGGCATCTGAGACGGATGAAGGTCCCCCGTCAAAGAAGCCAGCAACGCCAGCGAAGTCTCGTGGACCAACACCTCCAAGTACTCCTACTGGACGCGTGACAAGGTCGAAGGCAAATAAACAACAAATTTTGGACTTTGACAACCAGAAGGCTGATACGCCGACCGCCAGTCCTGATGGATCCACACCCAAAACATCGAAACGGACACCGACGAGGGCTCCAAAACCGCCGCCCGAAGAGGTAAAGGCGCCGGTGCAGTATGAGGTGGGCCCGGAAGTTGAAGCTGAAGAAGTGAACCATGCTCGAGGTGACTTCAAAAAGTTTTCACATCTTTTCTACAGGTAAAATGCCCTTTGTCAACTTTCTCTTTCATCTTTTATGCTTTTTCAGTGACTGGCGGCCCGTTGTCTGCCTCTACATTGGCGCTTTCCTTGCTGAAACATTCCCGTGGCACGCGGCGTACTACTTTGTCGAATCCCTTGCCACCCCGTTGCGATCTATCAAACGAAGACACGAGAAGCAGCCTGAGGATCTCCGTTTCGCCAACACGATCGCTTTGAAGGAGTTCATCCGCTCGTTGCCGGCTCCCGTCAACATTGTCAATCTCATTGTTGATCCGCGTAACGTTCTCTGGCTAGTGAGGATGTCCGCCGACGACGCTCCCATCATTCTGCCCGTCGCGAAGATCAACAATAGGGAGGATGTCATTGGTACTAAAATGGTTGAAATCATGAAGCGGAACGATTCTTCTGTGAATATCCGCCAAGCTGACGAGTTCTGGAAAGTTCGAGACGGCCTGGATTTTGATTTGAAGCAGTTGTTGATTGCCATTGAGAAGACTTGGCTGTTGTCCTTCAAGGTGCTGATGACCCCCTTTACCCACACCGCAGCTGACTTGGCGGACAATGATACCTACAAAGCAATCGGTGCAGCACTGAGAAAGGTGGGATTCACGGTGCCTCGGGCTCAGTTTCTGGCCGAATTGTTCTTGAACACAAGGAAGGAGGACTTCGAAGCTATGCTGAGTGTTTTCATCTACCTCGATCGAGCCGATATCGATGAGAAGTATTACAACGTCAAAGGCCAGAATTCGCTATACTCCGCACTCGCAAAAAATGGCAAAAAGTTGGGCTTAAAGCATCCCAAGATTGTGGAAGACAAGTTTACGATTGTGATGCTGTCTCCGGTGAGTCTAATTATCAGCAAATGAGTAACCTTTTCACTTAAATTTTGTAGGAATTGAGCCCTTATCCATGGGAAATGCTGCCAGTCTTCAACGAGTACCCGATGGTCATGCGCTGCCAATCGCTGCACTTCTTTAAACTTCTTATTGAAGCAGCTAAAACTGTTCCCAAAGCTGTCGACGCAAGCAAGCTCTACTACGTGATCAACCCAGGAAACGATTTGGAGAAGACGGAAAATCGGATGCGTGAATCTCTCTATCTGGACAGCTTCCCCGGAGTCGTTCGAAGCCCCCCGAAAACTGCGATCTCAGACATTTTGAATAAATACGAGTTGTTATGGTGAGTTTTTGCAAAAACTGTATCAATTTTTATATAATATGAACCAAATTTTCAGTTACGTCGGCCACGGGTCTGGAAACAACATATTCGGCACCAAACTCATTCGCAATTCCGTCTGTAATGCGGCCACCATTCTGATGGGCTGCTCCAGCGCTCGAATCGAACAAGAAGGACGTCTCTACGATGGCAAAGGAGCCGTTCACGACTACGTCGTCGCTGGAAGTCCGTTTGTGATGGGATGCCTCTGGATGGTCACCGACGGCGAAATTGACAAGTACTTTGTGGCTTTGATGCGGTATTGTTGCCAGGAATTTGTCAACGAAAACTCAACTTTCGCGCGGAAACTGAGTGGAAGACTTACTTTTGAGTAAGTTTTGTTGTTTTATTACACTTTTAAAACTGTTTTATATATACTTTCACGTTTTAGCACTCTGCGTATCCTTATCACAGCCATGGTTCGTGCTCGAGGCGTGTGCCGACTTCCCTACCTCACTGGCGGATCTGTTGTTGCTTATGGAATTCCGTGTATCAACGTCAAACGTTCTCGTGAAGTCCTTGCAGAAGTGAATGACTCGTTTGCCTGATTAATGTGACGCAAATAAAAATAAATGAATTGATAAAAATGGTTGATAAGAATGTCGATGGGGGGTGGATATGCATAAGCAAAGTTAAAAGGGGTTGAAACTGATAAGATTGTAGTGGTGTTATGTGATTTTTTATATAAAGTTGGGTGATAACTTTCAAACTGTGTTTAGCGTCCGTTGAAACTGCAGACGCAAGCTGAACTGTGCTGCTTTTCTCCGCGCTTTTCCCGACGTCAATGCTTCATGTCCAGATGCTCACAAAGATAGAGATGCGCGGACACACGTCGTTCTTGTTATGGATAGCTAAACTGGTATAAATAGCGACAAACAAAGCTCGGATCAACGCCTCGAGCTGGACCTCGTCAACGTAGCGCACGCAGCCGTTCCAGCGCAAATCGTGGCAGGACCACCACCCCAGTCTTGTCAAACGTGTCTCTTCGCGTGCAAGAGCGAGCTGTCGCTATAGCTGCGTGTCGTCCGTGTCCATCAAAATCTTGCTCAGTCCTCCTTCACTTTCGGTTGACCCCTGCCTATCCTTTTGCAGATGCCCGAGACCGTCTCATGGGCTCGTACATTCACGCAGAAGGTCGTCCTCCGCTTCCTCTACATCTACAGCGGCTGCAACGTTGTGAGCACATATCTCGGTGGTGTGGTCTTCCTCAGTGGTGATTCCATGCAACCCACCATCCAAGGAGGAGATGTCGTCGCGACGCGAACCTTCCGGCCACGTGTTCACAAAGTCGAGAAAGGCCAGATCGTGTGCGTGAAATCCCCGACTGATCCCGGCCTGTTAGTGTGCAAACGTGTGGCTGCGTTGGAACACGAGCGAGTTGGCAACGTCGTTATCGAGGGTCACTCCGTCAATCCGCGCGTTGCCAAGGGTCACGTCTTCCTTCTCGGCGATAACCTGGATTCTTCGACAGACTCCCGACAGTACGGCCCAGTGCCCATGGGCTTGATCCACTCAAAGGTCGTCTTTCGTGTCTGGCCGCCCCATCGTATCGGCTGGTTGAACGATTCTGCCTAGATGTTAGCTCCTCTAACCTTATCCGTAGTTGTAATAGCTCGTTTGTTATATTTTACTATTGATTTTACACGTGTTTCGATCTCGCCGGTTATCCCTATGCAAATATATATGTTTTCGAGAGCTTTCGATTATGTCTTGACCTCCATTCGTTTGCAACGAAATTGGTTTTTATCTATTCGTTTTGCGTTTTTTGTTTTGACGAGTATTCGTCTAATTGAATTCCATCTTTCAGGTATGACGAGCCAATTGAATCTCGTTGCTCGCGAGATGCACGCCATCATGGCGATTCTGCAGAAGCCGAGCCGGTCTCAATGGGGTAATCACATTCCAACAGAGGATTCCGACCCTTTGTTGCGCAGCTTCGCAGATTTGAGCGAGGTTTTCAATACTGTAAGTCGGCTTTACCCTCTTTGAACCTTTTTTGATAAAAGTCTTATTTCAGATCTCAGATTTGAACGATGTCAATCCCCAAGTTTACATTACGCCGTTTCTTGATGTTATCGCCGCTAACAAGCCTAACAGTTCCGCCGTCGAGCGGTCTTTGATTGCGCTCAGCCGCTTCCTCAATGCAAACATTATTCCTGATGATGGAATCAAAATTGTCCGGGTCTCTGAAGACATCGCCAAAGCTATCACCAAGTCAAAGTTCGTCGTCACAGATAACTACCGCGACGAGGATGTTCTCGTGGCTTCTCTTGGAGTTCGTTTTTTACTGTTTCTTAAAGCTAGTTGTTATTTTTTACATTTTATAGGTCATGTCTGCGATTATCTCATCTCCGTGCGGGTCGTTTCTCACTAATGAAGCAGTTTGTGACATCCTTCAATGCTGCTTTCGTATCCGCTTCGATGGATCCAACTCGTCTTCTGTCCACAAACGTGCAGAGGAAACCCTCAACACTATCTGCAGTGTGATGTTTTCTCGTTTGCCGACATTCACTGCCGATTATCGTCATCCGTACATGAAGAAATATCTCAAGATTTCGTTGAACAAGACAAAACCCAAGCCAAAGCCGAAGGATCAGCTTGTCAATGAAGAGCCCGCGGAAACCCCACAGAAGGAAGTTGCCCCGCCTATTCCTGTTGAGGCTAATCAGTCACAAGAGCCGGTTGAAACCCCTGTCAATGTGGCCGTCGAAGAAGTTCCCGATTTGGAGAGCAACAACAGGGCTGCGTCCAACGAACCACTGTTGCCATCGCCTGAGGCTGCCGAGGAAGGCGTTGCGCAGTCTGTTGGTGCCACTGGCAATGAAGAGTTTGCGGATATCGTCGAGGAGCGTATTTCCCCGGAGCCCGAAGAAGATGGGACTGGGTCGTCTAATACTTTGCATATCCCCTATGGCTTACCCGCTGTGAGGGAATTCTTGCGTTTTCTCGCCGGATTGATGGACAGCTCAGACCAGTCAAACCCAGATCCGTTTGTTCTTCTCGGTGTCGAACTGTACACGACTTCCCTAATCTCTGGAGCCGAATACATTGCCCAGAGCGAATTCCTCATGAAGCTCGTCAAGGACAACCTCAGCTACCACTTGTTGAAGCTCCTTGATTCCACGGAGCTGTCCATCTTTGATGCCGCTAATGAAGCCTGGTTGCTCATGATCCGCTACATGCGAGGACAACTCAAGTTCCAGATCGAACGATACTTCATCCGTGTCGGGCAGCTGATTTCGTCTGATATGCTGAACGTCACCAATGAGCTCAAGAAGGTCGCCCTCACATCGCTTGTTCGCCTGTTTTGCATCCCGCATCTCATCCAACAACTCTTCCTGTGTTACGACTTGTCCTACTACTCCAGCGACGTCTTCAAGGATATCGTCAAAATCCTCCATGACAACGTGTTCAGTGCTTCCGGAATCCTCGAAACTCGAAACATTCTGGCCCTTGATGCTCTCGCTGCAATTGTAAACAGCTTCCTTGTAAATAGCCACCAGCGTTCGGACAGTGAGCCTATCGGTCTTGAGCGTTACCTTGATTACTCGCCTGCCGAACGGCTCAAGCGAAAGGAGATCATACGAAACGCGTCGAAGGAATTCAACCGCAAGCCGAAGAGTGGCATTGAAGTTATGCGAGCCAACAAGATGTTCCCTCACGATCCGCCGAAGCCTGAAGACATTGCACAGTTTTTGTTGGTTACGCCGTACTTGGACAAGAAACAAATTGGCTTGTATCTTTGCAAGTAAGTTTTACATTTTCAAGTTTGAATCCAATTAAATTTTAACATTTGCAGCCGCGAAAATCCGAGCGTTCTTGCCGCCTATGTCAAGTTGTTCAAGTTTGAAGACACCCGTCTCGACCAAGCTTTGCGTGCCTTCTTAGATTCCTTCCGCCTTCCTGGTGAAGCTGCGGAGATCGCCAAGATCCTGCAGGAATTCTCGGGTTCGTTTTACCATTTATCTTTGCCATTCTAATTGTCTCTTTCCAGACTATTGGTACGAGGCTAACAACTGCCCATTCGCTCACAAGGATGCCGCCTTTACGCTTGCCTACGCCGTTATCATGCTCAACACCGATCAACACAATCCCCAAGTTCGTCGTAACCAGACTGTCATGGATGCTGCTGCTTTCAAGCGCAATCTCAGCGGCACAAATGGCGGAAAGGATCTTGATGAAGCTTTGCTCGATGAGATTTTCATCGCTATCAAGGAGAACGAAATCATGATTCCCACCGAACACAGTGGCCCCATCCGCGACACCTATGAATGGCAAATTCTGCTACGCAAGGGCGAAGAAGAAGAGAACAAGTTTGTCGACCATCCGATCCATTTGGAAGATTCAGAACTGTTCCAAATTTGCTGGGGCCATGTTTCGTCAGCCCTGTTTTTCGTCGTTGATAAGAGCGAAACCGTCTCTGTGATTTCAAAGGCGTTGAACTGCTACCGAATGTGCATCAAGTTGGCTGCGCGAAATGGCATGAGTGAAGTCACCGATAACTTGATCATCCATCTTTGCAAGTTTTCGTCCATCTTCGGAGCTGAAGCACTGCACGACAAGGATGACGATTCCGGCAATCGGATGCTGTTGAGCTATCGCGCTGTCGAAGAAGCTGTTATCACCTTCAGCGAGAATCGCAAAGGACAACTCGCATTGGCGTGTCTGTTTGAAATGGTCCATGCTCATGGTGATCGTCTTCGTGAATCCTGGCGCAATGTGATCGACATCATTGTGCAACTGTATCGGGCCCAGCTGTTGCCGTTTTCGGTTTCCCATGTTGAAGACTTCGTTTCCCCCAAGGGATACATCAACATCAGCCCACAGTACAATCACCGCGAAGCCGACAATCGCAACGAAGGAGGTCTTCTCTCTTGGCTTGGTTTCGCTGCTCCTGAACATCCGATGAAGCACGCCAATGAAAAGGCAGAGCTCCGGGAAGCTGCCATGGGCTACGTCGCTGCTTGCCACCCAGAATATCTCTTCAATGACAGCAAGTATTACGTTTTGTCTTCATTGAGCGAGTTCTTGGACCACATCTTCCACGCCGTGCGGACAATGTACGAGAATGGTAGCAAGTTCAAAGAATCTGGCAACGAACTTCCGAAGCAATACGAAGAGATGATTGTCTTCTTGACAGAATTCAGCGTCAACGTTGTCATCGAGAATAAGGATCGTCTTTCACGGGTTTGGGAGAAGGTGCGGGCGCAGTTTGAGTTCCTGATCAGCAGCTTTGGCCGGAATACGCGTATTCCACAACGTGCTGTTGTCGGATTGTTGCGTATCACAAATCGCAACTTGTTCCGTATCAAGGATGAAATTTCGAATGATGTTTTGGAATCGTTGAGCTTGCTTTTCGTAAGTTTTTCACTTATTTGTTTTTATGCGAAGTTAACATTTGTACTTGCAGAAGTTGCACCCACCAGGACTTTTCATGTTCTCGCGTGATATCGCCTTTGGTCTTTACCAGCTTCTCCGCGCGAATGCCGCAAATGTACATAATGCTGAACATTGGCGAACGCTCTTTGCCCTTCTTGAATCCGTCGGTGCTGCTGTTTACCCCGATGAAATTGTTGATGCGCATCGTGATCATGTTGATGGCCGTGCGACGGATTCGGAGCTCATTTCGAAGCCCAAATTCTGCAATGAACGCGGCTATGCATCGGATGATGCTGTTTCTAACACGCCTCGACAGAAGCAAATTGGTAAGGTTTCATTTATCTATTTTGGAAACAAAAAATTGACCGATGTCGTTACAGAGCATGGAACTTCCACTCAATCCGTTGGTTCAGTTGGCCGTGATTGGATTCACGTCAGCAACACGGACTTGCCGGCGGATGGTTCGCAACCTCCGAAGTCAAAGGTCTTCGAACGCGGTACTATTGTTCTGGTGCCTACGATTTCTCGCCATGACCCACATGCTTTCATCAAAGTCACTGAGACTCTTGTGTTCCTTGTCCGCGATGCTGCTCACATCACGCCTGAAAACTTTGAAAGTTGTGTTCAATGTTTGCGGTCTATGATTGAAGCATCGTTGGATGGCGGTCGCAATGCTGCTGGCGTTTTTACGGATGAACACAAGCCGACGCAGAGCGAAGGTATCGTACTTTCTACAGTTACATAATGAGATTCATCATATTAAAGTTTCAGATGGCAAACCTCAAATGTCCGCCCATGAGCTTCATTACTACCAGGCGTCGCATCAATTGCTTGACATTACCTACAATCTCCATCTCAAGGTCTTCTCCATGTTCACCGATTGGGCGGTATCCGATCCCAGTGTGCCTGCGGATATTCCCTACCTTTGGGAACACTGTTGGTGCCCTCTTATTCAAGCGATCGCTCGTCTTTGCTGTGATAGCCGCCGCCAAGTTCGTACACTTGCTTTGACAACGTTGGCACGCGCATTGCTGATTCCACAGTTCTTCGAACTTGGCCCTCAACAATGGGAGAAGTGCTTCGCGGATGTGCTCTTCCCTCTGCTTTTGAAGCTTCTCGACGGCAACACGACCGCTGACCCCGCCGATCTCGAAGAGACACGCGTCCGGGTGATCCAATTGACGGCAAAGGTGTTGTTGAACCATTTGATCAAGCTCATCGAGCTCAAAGATTTCGACGCCCTCTTCCTTCGTGTGCTCGAGTTTATGCGACGGTACTGGAACTGCGAACGCAGCGAACTTCTGAAGGAGGCCATTCCCGAGTCTCTGAAGAACATGTTGCTGGTTGTTGACAATGCAACGATCTTCTACACTCAGCCGCAATTGTATGAGCGAACCTGCGAAGACTTGAAGCGCTTCTTGCCCCATTTGGTTGATGAGGTCATGTTGAAACTGCCTGTGAAATGTAAGTTACTTTTTCTTTTGAAACATTTCCATTACAAAGTTGAATTACTGCAGGCTATCAACGCATTCCCGAACCTCTTGGCAACCAAGTGGCCATGTCTCCAACTTTGGAAGAGAAACCAGAAGTTCCGGAAGCACCGTCAGTAGATCGTACCCGCGAGATCACGCCACCTCAAGAACTCTATGCCGCGCATGGCCCTGGTGATGTGTCTTCGTGCTCAGATCGGTCGCCTCGTTTGCTGTCGACCGCGGATTCATTCACGGATGTTGTCACCACAACGTCTGCAACGACGTCGTCGTACGATTACACAAGTGGGGCAGACGCGTATTCCCCGCCAGCTCCGCAGTACCATGAAAACTCGCCATTCTCGAACCCGAAAGCAACAGTCTGGGGCCAAATTCCGGAATCAGTAGCCCAAACAGTGGTAAACAATGCCATTGCGTCTGCCACGGCTCCTATTCCGGTTCCAACGGCTTACCAACCTTCATCGCCACCCGCAACTTCGTCACTGCCACCGTCGTCGCCTCCTGCTACCTATCAACAAGTGCCTCACCAGCAATACGCTGGTTACCCGATTCCGCCTGAAACGCAGAATCCTGCCTATGGATATCCCTACCAAGCCGGCTACGGTGTGCAGTCAGGTGTCGCTCCAACCCAGCAAACCGCTCCCGATGTCACCCACCATGCTTACAATGCTTCCAGCCCGCCATTGGCTTCATCTCCTGTTCAACACTATTCGAGTGTTTCTAGTCCACCAACAGCTTCATCGCCTCCTGTTCAGCACTATTCAGGCGTCCCAAACCCGCCGACGGCGTCATCTCCGGTTCAACACTATCCAACAGTGCAATATGGTCTTGAGAATCCCCTTCCGATCCCCCAACATATGCCGTACATCGATCCTACGACGGGACAGGTCATGTATACGCAGGATCCTGCCTACATGAACCAGCAATATGCGGCGTATTATGCCCAGCAGCAACACTTGTTGCAAGCTCAGCAGCAACAACAACAACAACAACAGCAGCAACCGATTCATCCGCAACAGCAACCTATCAATCCGCAAGAGCAGCAGTCGACCACCAACCGCCCGCCGATCTAAATTATGAGCTATTATTACTAAATATAATTCCAAAATAAGTTATGTCTGTGATTATTAGAGTGCAAAATTGAGTTTTGCATAGATATTTATTACTATTATAATTATACAGGGGGAGCTACGTGATAATTGAAAAACTGATAAAAGTTGAATGAATTGTTTGTTGTTTGGGGACATGAAAGAATTAGCATTTATGAAAATTTTGGGGAGCCGAACTCTGAGCCACAGGGTATAAAAAGGGCGTCAACACTGCGACGGCCTTCTGTTGACCCTTCAGGACCTTCCATGAAGACGTACTTTTCGTTGGTGCCGCGGTGCGCGGAGGTTTGGGTTGGCCGCGGCATCGACGGCATCTACGGCGATGATGAACTTGCCAAGTCCGATTTCGACGAAGCCTCTGTTCGCATGAAGCCCGTCAAAAGGAGCAAATTGTGAGTTTACATTCTGTTTTTTTCAAGATCCATTTTACAAGTTATCACTTTTAGCGCCTGGAGGAAGCGAGTCGTCGATTGGCTAATTCGAAACTGCTTCCACCATCCCGGTGGATGGCGCTACGGCGACGTCGTACTAACATACGATTCGTTTAATTTCTTACTGACACAAAACGAATAAACATTTGATGTTAGTGTTTACATTTTTAACAAATGTTGAAATTGAAACATAATGGCGACTGGCACGCAACAACACAAACAAGTCGCCACTTTGGCATAAAAACAATGATAAAGCAACCTATCAGCTTAACCTCCTGGGACTTTTGCATTACAGAGAAACGTTTTTGAGACTTCTGCTCTTGGTTATGAACCACAGGTGAACAGGCCTCAGAAACGGGCGTTCTAACACTAGGCTAAGTCATCTTGGATGAAAAAGGTGGCAAGAGGAAGTGGGCACACCGAATACGCTAACCAGCGGACGAGCAGAGGGATTTCATTGCGCAGAGTAGACTTTTTTGTTATGCAATGTTCAAAGGGTCGGTGTTGATGCCCTTTTGACACGTCCCATAACTGACAATTCCAAGTCTAATTGGAAACGAAGCAGAGGTAGTCAAACGTTTTAGAGCAAACCATTCGCTAAAAGGGGTAAAAAATGTCTGAAAAATTATGAAAACTGCATTAAAAACACGATTCTATTCAGTGTTTGCTTAATTGGAACACATAATCTCTTACTTTGCAAAAACACTTATATGTGGTGGCATTGATTTCACTTAGTGTCAAAATGGCATGAACATCATCTCTTTGCAGTTTGTCCGTGGCAAATTTTTTTGCTAGGCATGGTAAAAATGTCCCTCATATTGTAAGTTTTTGGCCGATGAAATTCGTATCACTCTAACACCGACCGTATTGCAGGAATCGTCATTTTGGGATTGGGAGCACAGTAAGAATACCACATGTGTCGGATGCAACAAACATATATCCGAACGATGCAGTAGATGTACAATGTATGATGAAACTTGCCGGGTGGGATACTTGTCCTGTGGCCATCTTCTCCATAGTCACTGTTGTTTGAAAGATCACCCCATGGGTTTTCTTACTTATTGCGTCAAGTGCAAAATGGAGCCCAAAGTATTGGGTGGATTCGACGGTCAGCATTCTTTGGAAGATTAACCGTCGTTGCTCGAATCTATGCGACGATGAAACGTGTATTTCGGACGGAAGTTGTTTTGTATGAAATGAATTCTTATTGGTATTTGGCTGAAGTATTTTTTCATTTCTTTGTTTTACATTGCTTTTTGAAATAAAATGAACTTTTCAAATGTGTTTTTCAACTGAAACCTGATTTAGTTTACAGGTAGTGGTGCTTTGTCACTTGATTGTTGTCGGTGTATTTGATTTTGGGTTGAAATACACAAAGTACTGGGACATCTGTTTCCATAAAATTGGTAGTTATTGGTGATCGTCATGTAGAGAATTAGTGTCTCTTGGACGAAATATTCAAATGTCGACACGCGTAAGGGTCACGTTAAAATCTTTTTGTATGTATTTTGCTAAAGTGTAAACTACATTCATTGCTGATCACGTTTCTCATTTTGTCGTGTAATGTCTGCTTCGTAACTCACCAAAATTCTAAAGAATATCCTTTTTTCATTATTGTTATATGAAATAACATCATAAACTGTCACTAAATGTCAAAGAACTTTACAGCCACCACATCGTTACTTTTAAAGCTTGTAAAACCGTAAAAACTGTTCGACAACTGTTTTAACAAAGACCTACTGTAAGTTATTTGCGCCAAACAGTTGTGTCTTGTAAAAATGAAATGTAAACAACATCAAATGTACTTATCGGGTGAAAACACAGTTTTAATAAAACAGTCAATTACATCTGTAGTATAGTTGCACTTTCAATAACATCAATGATTCTTACATTATTTTGCTTCAACTTGGTCAGAACAAGTTGCATTGCATTGCTTCTCTTGTTAGCTCCCAGATCGGTGAGCAGCCAGTACAAGTGCTAACATAATTTATCGCTTCAGATGACAAAGTGGAATTCCTGCGCAGATTCGACAGTATGTTCCATGAGTGCAAAAAAGGCGAGAACGAGGGCGGGATAACGCGTTTTCTACCGGTGCCTCGCCACAGCCGATGCGCCTGACTCCGCCTTCTCCTTGGTTTGCGAGTTTTGCAGGCTGTTGAGTGAACGCGCGTCCAGCCGAGGCCAAACCCCTGAAAGCAGTGTTCCGCCCGAAAAGGCTTTATTCTTAGTAGCCATTACATCGCAACGGAGCCTGTTGGCACTTGCCGCACTTGTAAACTAATCAAGCAACTCATGCGCTTATTTATCAGTGTGAACTATTTTCGGTAAAATTACAAACTTGTATCCACCATTCCTTCCTTCCGTTGATTGTCTGTGAAGCAAGGAAGAAACACTTTTTTCCCCACTTCTAGTGGCGACTGATCACTCGATGTTGTCGTTCTTCCATCAACCGAAGACAGCGATGTCTAGCTGGGCGCTTCTGAGCCTTGTAACGACCTTGGTGATTGCGCCCGTTCATGGAGCGTACTTCTCCCAATTTTCTATGCGCGAACCCGATCGTGACCCCTGTTATGATTCAGCGGGCCGTCCAGTTCGATGTGTGCCGGATTTTATCAATGCCGCTTTTGGTAAGCCTGTTATTGCCTCCAGCACGTGTGGACTACGTGGTGCATCTCAGTAAGTTGTAATTTCCTCCTTTTATTGGCTAATTCCTTTACACCTTAAAACATAAATCATTAAATGCATCTTTATGTAATCGAGTCTGTTTTCAATTTGATGATTGCATTTTGTCTACACGACGTTTGAACTTTTCCGGCTTGTCCCCTCAGTGCTAATTGCCGAACGACACTTGTTTTACCACAACTGCTCCAATTGATGTCCCTTTACCCGCGGGCCTAACCAATTCATAAATCGCGTTACCGCCGGTGAGGCTGTCCTCATTTTCGATGGCGCTCTATCACAATTTGTCAAGTCAGCCCAAGACTTGTGTAAAACAGTGGCAACTTGTTCGTTTTTCCGAAAAATTGGCCGTCGCCCTTTGGATCATACATACCCGCTTTCAAGAGGCGCTCGACCCCCGGAACGCGTTCACAAAAAACTGCGAACACGACCTAATCATCTGACAGGATCAATGCAATGAAGCAACCTATTTTTTTGTTCTAAGCCATTGTTGTGGGAGAAAAAACTCCTCTAGTCGTAAACTTGGGAAAAAGGCCCCCACCGGCGGTACAGTTAACTGGAGACCCCCAGGAGCCGACATTTTGACAAGTTGGCTCTAAATGGCACTGCTTTTGCCGGCACTGTTGACAGGTTGTATAAATGACCGCCATTTGGTCGTAAAAGTTAGTGATTTGTGGTACTTACAATGTCAGTATTTTTACCGCTTCTGGATGAAAGAATTTTGACATAGCCTTGGCTGCGCTTGCCCTTTTTCAAGTCAAAAAAGTTTATTTCGGTAACGACCCCTGAGGGCTTGGGGGGTCGAATTCATTCGAATTTGATCTCGGGGTTTAGCCGCTGAACGAGGTCGCGTGGCCGACGATCTGTTCGCTAATCCTGGCGGCTGATGTCTCACACGCGGGCGAAATTTTAAATTAATTTGGCGAGGAATAATTGGAAAACTAAGGCGTTTCATATGTCGAGGCGTCATGCGTCTTGTAGAGGGAATCACGAAATGTCACAGAAATAAAAGATGCAACGCACAAATGCGTTGAACGGTCAACGACCGCATAACATCACTCACATCACACGAAATTTTACAGGTACTGCATGCTTGCCGAAGACGAACATGGTGTCATCCGTGAAACCTGTGAAACCTGCGATGCCCGTGAATGGGGAAAATCGCATCCGGCATCATTGCTGACCGATTTGAACAATTCCCAAAACATGACTTGCTGGATTTCGGAACCAACAACGGATTACCCTCATAATGTGACACTGACCCTTAGCCTTGGTAAAAAGTTTGAGCTGACTTATGTGAGCCTTCAATTCTGCAATCGTCTCGCTGATTCCATGGCAATCTACAAGTCAACCAACCGTGGCAAGACTTGGGTGCCATTCCAGTTTTATTCAACGCAATGCAAGGCCATGTATGGCCGTGAAACAAATACTGTAATCAGCCGCCACAATGAGCAGGTCTGTTTTGGAGGCTTTTCTCGTACATTTGATGCATTTAATTAGATTCCCCTGCTGTGGCAGATTTTTTGAGTGAACGAAAGATGTGTTGTCTTTTGATGTGTGACAAACATGCTTCCGATATTTTGATTAGTGTCTTCAATCAAAGCTTGTCGGCAAAACAATTTGATTTTCTACATTTTTATGCGTCAAAAATAGCTTTGTTCTGTACTTTTCAAAGTTTCACCTAATTTACAGGAAGCACGGTGCACCGATTCACACGCTACTGGAGCGCCTACAGGCAATCGAGTTGCTTTTGCTACGCTTGAAGGGCGACCATCGGCTATTACCTTTGAACAATCTCCGGTTTTGCAAGACTGGGTTACCGCTACCGACATCCGAGTCGTCTTTAGTCGACTAAGTCAGGAACAGGTAGACAATGACAATAGTTTATACTGAATAAGCAAGCATTCAAATTGTCTTTAGGCCGATCTCTATGGGCTTACCAATGCATTGGGGGCTAACATGACCGACTTGGATTTGATTAAGCAACGCTACTTTTACGCTATCTCTGAATTAGCAGTTGGAGGTCGATGTAAATGCAATGGGCATGCTTCACGGTGCATTATTGACAAAAATGGTCGTTATGCTTGCGACTGTAAGCACAATACTGCCGGTACTGATTGTGAGACGTGCAAGCCGTTCCACTATGACAGGCCTTGGTCGCGTGCCACAAATGAAAATGCCAACGCCTGTGTCGGTGAGTTTATTAATGATGCTTCAAAACACAAACAAAAACTCCAAATTGGAACCTTTGTCACGTTCTAACCCATCAATTGAAGTGCATTGGTCTTTTATGGTGTCGTTCACCGATTTTCATTTTTTGTTGAATGCGTATTCTCGCACTTTCTTTTGAAAAAGCGCATTGCCATAAGGATCGCTGTTTTGGGTGGTCGATCGTTGTCAATCGTCATTGACAAATTTCAATGCTTGCTCGCGCTTCGACTTCTAGATGTGGATCAAGTTTCCGATGTCCGATGCTTTAACCCCCCAAAAATGATCGCTTTGTTGCATTGATTGAGTGCTCCCAATAGGGGGTCGATTGTTTCGAGGGAACGGTAGAAACGGGACGGTACAGTCCGGGTCAGCTCACGTCAAACCACTTAGTAAAGTGTTGATGGCTGCCATCGATACATTGTATCCCGTAAATCCTGCCGCTCCGAACAAAAGCCCGAGCCGATTCGCGCAACATAGTTGAGCCAATTGAATTGCGCGACAGCGACCCGAGCATGCTTTTGTCCTTCCTCCTTGATCCAATCATAAATTTATAAAGCGGTATTAAGGGTTTGAAAGGCAAAAAAAGGGATATGCCACTTTACACCGGCGGCACATAAAGAAGGGCACTTGATGTAAGCCAAAAAAGAAGCTGTCGGCACTGTACAAACGGAAATTGTAGGCTCGGGCGAAACGCAATGTTCGTCGTTAAAAAGATGCCTTTAACACCCTGGGCTCCCTAAACGACTCACATTCGTTTTACCCGCTGACAGCCTAGGGCAATACCCTCGGGATAATTTATAATTTGGAAAAGACCAAAAAGCGCAGACATATTTCTGAGAATGCTCATAGTAGTTTCAAGGCAATTTGCATTTTTGGGGGTTCGAAAAGGCATGCTTGGCAGATTGCCACACTTGGGCGAGTGTTCGGTATGACCGCGAGATGACCGTATCGGCTCACTCCTCACATTTCCATTGACAAGGGCTATTAACTTTGCGCATCATTGTCACCCAAAAGTGAAAAAAGCACATTATTGCCATCTGCAAATAAGAATGGCAATCAGAAATTCTGTTAAATTGGATGCTCTCTTTGGCCGCCCAAAAGAAGACATATTCCATAATTTAAGGTGCGTCAGCTTGTGTGCCTTTTGGTCATAAAAGGTGAAGGTGTGAAATGGGTAGGTTTGCTTGCTTTGTGTGCGCGCGGCGTTAAAAGCCAATTGTTCACGCGCACGGAAGCCTAACGAGCCGAATCACATAGCCTTTTCATTAACTACCGGCTTCCTCTTTTCCGCCACCTGTTGTCGTGTGAAGTACGGTAGAGCAACCGTAAAGCAATCAGGAGACAACAAATGTGGAGAAATCTAGTCGGTGAACAATCAAACTGCATATTTCTCGGGGGAGAAAGTGGGTTGGCAGCATAAAAGTTATGATTTTACACATGTCAGACACACTTTATCCATAATCGGGATACCTATCCACGGTTATTGCAACTTCTTGAATGGAACACTTGTTTGCGTAATCCACAGTTGTGGTCACCCTTCAGAATGGGAAACGAACAATTTGAGAACTATGCACTCTTCCAAGTTGCAGGGACTAAAAATAGTGCGAAAATAGAAATATCAATCACAATAATTGCATGGTGTTTTTTTCAGCCTGTAATTGCAATCTTCATGCTCGAAAATGCCGTTTCAACATGGAGCTCTACCGTCTCAGTGGAAATAAGTCTGGCGGTGTTTGCATCAATTGCCGTCACAATACAGCCGGCCGGAACTGCCATTACTGTAAGCTCGGCTTCTACCGCGACTTTGACAAGCCGATCACCCACCGGAAGGCCTGCAAGGGTAAGCCTTATTTTCAACCACTTTTCCCATTTCTCACACGGCCATCTGCATCCCAACAGGAAATGAACACAGCGCCGAAACCAAGGAATCTATCACCAGAGTCCTTTTGAAGAAGCATCTTCATTGTTTGAAATTAAATTAAGCACATCTCTTTCCACTTTATGGGGGGGCCCGTAAAAAGGGGGTAGCGAGTAGCCCGTTTTTCGGAACGCAATGCAAACTTTCATCCACCGGAATGGTGAATTGATTACATTTCAAATTGAGTTTTTGCGTGTGTAGACGCCATGCTACGGTTGTAAATAGATGCTGGAACGGCGTCCGTTGCACACTTGCAAGTTGGATTCAGTTTGTAGGGACAGACTTTTTTCGGGACCGAAACCCTCAAGTAACCGCTTAGCGTAACCAAAAACTGAATGGACCGTATTGTTTGGAGGCAGATAGCTGACACTTGGGGCGCAAATAGTCACCACGAGACTGACCCAAACGAGAGGCGCGAAGAACATCATTAACTTGTTCAAACATCTTTCGGCACTTTCGTACTGCTCGTATTGTCATTGTCCTTGCGCACGTTTTGTTTTCTGAAACATTGCCATACATGACATTTTCATTTCACCCAGCCAAAGCGGGGACCAACAGATGAACTTTTGGAAAACTGTTTACGATTCACCATTCCCATCACTGTGGACTGATTTTCTATGTAAGGGCAATTCCGACTATCAAATTTTGACACCTCTAAGGCCGTTTTTGTTTTAACAAAGACGCAGAGCGCGTCTTCTGGGTGATGCGCAGTTGGAAGCCGTCGGCAACTGCGGGCCCGAACAAGTTGAATGAAAAATGAGCAAAACTTTTCACACTAATCTTGACAACATAATGCAAAGGGACCAGCCGCATATGGTAGCCAGTGCAAATGCCCGCGAACGGACATTAATTAAAACATTTCGCTACTGTACGGACTCATCATTGCATTCGAAAATGCGCGAACAGGGGCAAGGGTCAGTCAAGCTTCCCATCAAGATACTCCCAGATTATGCAAATGGCTCTCTCACTGCTCGTTGATATGAATAATGACACATTAAATGAAGAATGAAGTTTCAAAATTCACGCTTTTCAGCATGCAACTGCCATCCGATCGGATCCTTGTCCAAAAGTTGCAATCAAACAAGCGGTCAATGCGTCTGCAAGCCGGGTGTCACCGGAAATACCTGCAACAGGTGTGCCAAGGGATACCAGCAATCTCGATCACCGCAAACACCATGTCTTCGTAAGTTTTTCTTGATACATTCTTTGCCACGTTAGCAAATGGTGGTGACGATGTGCGAGTCTTGACACCTTCTTTGCTGCGCGCAGCGGCATTGTTTATGGCCGGATCTATTCCGCGCAAAACGCTCAAGGGTGACAAATCAAAGAAACCCGCCGATGGATAAGCCGGCTTACAGGAAGGAGCTTTTCTCACATAAACAGAACAACCAATGCCGAAACATATTGACTTTGTTTGTGCATCAATATCGGGGACCACACATTAATACTTTTGTCTTCGATCTTTCAAATAAAGGAAGATGATTCGATGATTTTACAGGCATCGTACCAGAAATCCCGGCTCCGACGGCCGTTGCGCCAACATCTTCAGGTTAGTTTTATTGCTATCTTCCTGTGTCCGATGAGTGCCAAGGAAACCACTCATCACACAGGGATCTCGGATTAGTAGTCCTACGAGATTTATCCCTTCCATTCGCACAATCATGACACCTGTCCTTTACAGCTACTTGTGACAAGTGTCGAGCCTCGCCAATGCGCATAAATCAGAAAAAGTACTGCAAGCGTGAATACGGTAAGTAGCTTTTCATCTCGTCTAACAAGGTTTCCGATGAAACACTTGTTTCATTCTTTTATTGTTCGGCTAATAATTAATCCTATGCCACTTGTTTTACAGCCATCCAAATCTTCGTTACTAACAAAGAAATCGTCGGCAAGTTTGTTCGATACAACATTGACATTGAAACCGTCTTCAAGCGTGGAAGCGGCAATCGCATCCGACGCGGCCAACAAAGTTTCTGGGTATCTGAAGCTGATGCCTTCTGTAAATGCCCAAAAATTCGCACCGGAAAAAGATATCTCATGCTCGGCAAAGACGACACTAATGACATCAACCACCCTGGCATTATGAACAACCGTCACCTCATTATGATGGAATGGACCCCCGCATTCATGGATAAACTTGACCGATTTTCCCGAAGAGAATTGAAGGGCCAATGTCCAAATAAGGATAACCTTGATGTTAGCATTTAAGGGACCTGGCCATGATATTATGTCGCACGCTTTTTCGCAAGCCACTTATTTGAATTCCTGTGTTCCCTCAGCTTGTCGTTTCCTATTTGATGTTAGGGTCACCATGTTAATAAGATAAACCAATCCTTTGAAATGAAAAAAACCTCTATGCTTTAGTGTCCCTCATCACTATTTGTTCTAATCTCAACACTGCTGACTATAAAAATGCCGCTGATCGAGAGCAGGGTGCCAGGCGACTTCGCCGATTACGTTGCCAATTCTCGCAATGATCTTCTTTGTATTGATAATTATGTATAATACTGATGCAATGAATATGATATTATTTTAATCGAAATGGCTTCACAATAAAGAGAAAAACAAAAAAAACGGAAGGAAATTTATTGGTATTTCTAATTGGCTTTCAAGACTCATAACAATCATACGAAAAAATTTGAGTCGTTACAGTGCATTTGGCGCTCACTAAAGCGCATTACATTCGGCAATGGAGTTCGTTTTCACGTTTTTTGGTCGTCAAGGGTAGCCAAGAAGACACTTTCCTCTTGACCTTTACATGTCAAACGTTTTTGCATCACCTTCTTCAGTTTTTAACGTACATAGTTTTGGTCAATGGAAGTTCCACACTGGAGTCCCGCCAAAGGTGGTAAACCACATTCAAAAAAGTCTTCGGACAAGCATATTTATTATTTTTTTCTCATTTAAACCATTTTATGGAACTGCGCAACTATGTACGTTCAAAGTCTTCCATCAAGTTAGTCACCACCACCACACCTTGTGAACCGACAAACGAATTAATTAACAAATCGAAACCCTTTCGGCAACTTTGACTTATCGCGCGGGCAACCCTTGAATTCGAAAACTCCCAGGGTTTTATAAAGGAAAAATTTTAATCAAAGCCGTAATGACTGAAGAAGACCGCGCTTTTGTTATTAGAACAAAGAAAATAATGGTGGGAAACACAAGGGTATTACGGTTTTTTGTGAAGATGAAAATTACTCACAAACATAAAAATTTTCATATTAATTTACTTCCAAGAATATACAAGAAAAAAAACAATCAAAACTTTAAAACAACAATGATTTGCCTTTTCTGCAACTTTTGAGTTCCATGATAATAAGGTTCATGAATAATGTAGGCGTTATAATAGGAACGAATCAAAGCCTACATTTTAGTTATTGATAGTTTTAAAAATAGAGCATTAGGATAGTGCAAATTATTGATGTTTGTTCTGAATTCTTATCATGACACCTGTCCTT
>KB455105.1:0-25252 GCA_000341325.1 Panagrellus redivivus
TATGTCGAAGGGCGAAGTGTTCATTCAGTGGGAAGATACATTAGATACTGATTCAATTGATATTGTGCATACTGACAACAAGACGTAATCACTAATATGAAGAAGATTGGATATGAGTAATAAAAAGTGCCTTCCATTTTGTGTACTTTGTTGAAAGCATTCTTGACTGATGTTGCGTCAAGTCAATTTTCGTAATTTTAACGAAAAAATTTACATAGAGTGGTTCTGTAATGAGTAACGAGTTGATTGCGGAAACATTTGGATTGCCGTTACCGTTAATTCTATCGACTTTACACACCGTCATGATGCATCTCTCAGCCGGTCTGTTCATCACCAGACGTTGCGCATCCACTCTGCAAAAAAAAAAAACAAAAAAAAAACGGTCGATTTTTCAAAAAAGATTAGAGGAACTCATTTTCTGCGTCTTATATATACAAAAACAATTTACAGGCACAACGACAAGGGTTTAGTATTCGACTCGCTTTCGAGGAAACCGTCAGATCGTTAGTCATTTTTTATTAAACTTAAACAATTTTTAAATAAGCGGCTTACTTGTGTTAGCAATTTAAAAGGGGTTTACCCGAGGAAGTTACTCATTTAATTTTATTTCATCAGCCGTGACTTAAGTATCAAAAACGAATACTTGATGACGGTTATGGAAGTTTTTTCAATTGATAAAAATAACTTGCAAATGTCAAAATTTTTATTTCTTTGATTTTACATGGATTGATAAAAGTGAATCAGAATGCGGATGAAATTTCGTTATCGACATGCCAGACGGGAAGGTTCTCGACGCGACCGGAGGCAGGGTCGATGAAGCCAGTGGTTCGGATGTAATCGACGAGTTGCTTGAGGCGGCTAAATCCGGGCGTGGTGTAGCCGGGGAAGTTTAACTTCCAATCAGAGGTGGTCGGGTTACGGTAGAGCTCGAAGAAGTACGCCTACAACCAATTTGTAAACATTTCATATTTAAAAGTTTTGTGTTTTGACAACTCACAATGCCATTACTCCGCTTATAAACCAAAATCGGCGAGATGACTAAACTCAAATCCCCAAAATCAGGCTCAGCGTACGGATAGAAGACGCCAAAGTTGACCGGCACTGCCCCCACGTTCCCCAGTTTGTCCGACAGTTTCTCGACGGCCTCCACGGCTTTTAGTGGCGACATTTGTCCGAAGAACCATTTCGGCTCCCGCTTCAAACCGTGATCGAGCAGGAAATCAGTGTTGACAACACTTGCTCCAGCTAGCACAGCTCCAGGGGCTTCAGATTGCGCGTTAATAGGTTTTTGTTGACGCGAACGCTCGAAAGTCTCTGTAACTCTCTCATGCCGAAGTTTCACGAACTCATTTTTGCGTGCGTAGAATTCCTTCAACGAGAATCGGCCTTCGTTAGGGCGTTGGGGCCAGGCGAGATTCAGAGTGTCATTGAAGAAGACGCCATTTGGCTTCTCACGGACGGAGTAGGACGGCGGTGAGATGGTTAGGGAGGTCGTTTCGGAGCCGCTGAAAGGGTTGGGTTACTGTAGATCGAAAAAAGCTATTAAAAAGGCTCACGTCGTGGCAGAGGTTACATCCTCAATGGTAGTGCCTAACGAGAAGCACGAAACGGAGCTATCCGTCGAAGCCATCGCCAGCCGGGACTGAAACGCCGAGACTGATAGGCCCCGATTTGCGGGTCTTTGATTGCTTTTCATTTAAATTTACATAAAAACCATTCACAAATGGCTCTTCCCCATCAATGCCGAACCCATCTGGGCACAAATCCCCGGATCTCGACCAATGTCAAAATGTACAACTTCCAGGCCCTCATTTTTATTGTTTTCATCCCCTATCTCGTTGATTCACAAGCTCCTCTTAGATTTCCATGCGTTTACGACTACATTCCCGAACATCGAGTAAGCGGCGAGAACAAATTCAAAGAGTGAGTCACCAAAAACCATTAAAAGCAACGAACAAGCATTTAAACACCTTCAGAGCATGCATAAGAGCCGATACAGGCTGGTGGGGCACTGATGTAACCCCGAAAATCTTTAATCGCAATCGAATGCTCATTGGATTCCCGTTGGACATGCAATATGTCACAGTCGAGTTGAAAATGGAAAATGACATTAGGGGAGCGAACGTTTGCCTCTGTTACAAGGACAAGATGCAAAAGAAGCACAGATATAAGTCTTTGTATACGGACGAAGCGATGATGCATTTTTTCTGTTCAGAAGAATATTCAATGTTGTGCTATGGTGCAGGTTATCATTTTGTTGGAGGAAATGTGGCGGCAGCGGCATCGGGAAGTAAGTTTTTCTCTTAATAAACAGTTTCAAAATGTTGTTCTGCAAAAGCAATCAATATTTTTCAGCAAACACTGAATGGTATAAGAGAATCAAATTGGACCCTGCAAAGCCTCTATTCGCTTTTGGGTTTATGAAAAAAACTGAGAGCCACTACAGCTTAAGCTTCGAGTTTAGTATTGCTGATAAAGTGGTATGTAACTTCACAAGTTTCCAATTTCACCGTCATTTGTGCCCCGTTTCCGGCCGAAGACCGACGCATTCAAGCAGCAGCCCACCTGGCATCGCGAAAAAACACACAACCCTTCTGGATATCACAATTTGACGTTCAACGGGTGACGGACATCGAAGATGGTCGCGAATACAATGCAATATCTGTTCTACCGATTCAAACGATGAGACAACGACTTGTCAACCCTTCATGGTGCTTTGTGGGTTTTATTTCATCGAAAATTGTGCCGGTTTGAAGACAGTTTTTCAGAAAGGCGGTCGCATTATCACGGTGAAAAGCGACAAGGAGCCCATGATATCCACGGTGGAAAAGGACCAATTCAAAGCGTTGGACGATTTCGAACCATTTGGCGTGGTTAAAAGCGATATAGAGGAATTATTCGAATTTTCAAGGGGGTCGTCACATGGAGTTACATGGTCGATGATTTGTTTATTGTTTTGTTTTTATTTTTTGCCATTGTAAAACTAATTTTACTTATAATTTTTAATGATGAATGTTTTTCACTTTTCAATGATTTGATAGATTTGTCAGACTTGACCATCAGGCGAAACTGTGTACATATATCTGATAAGATAACGACTTATAAGCCGGTTTCGGAGTTTCAGCAGTGATTTCAATCAATCAGTTGTAAAGCTATAAAGCTAGTTATGCCACTACAACATTTTCTGTTTCGATAAACATGGAGTTTTAAAAATTTTTGATAATAATTTATTTCTGCCTATTAATTTGAAAAAAACTATACCGCTGTCAAACAGATCGACAACTGCATCAAAGTAAATAACAGTTTCCAATCAATAAAATGAAAAATTTGTTGTGCGAAATTGAATGCAATCTGACATGCCGGTAAGGGCGACTTCCATGGGTATGAATTCTACCAGGGCCAACCTTTTTTAAGTTCAAAGTGCCTTTCAAAAGTCGTCAACGCCGAAATTTGGCATTGTGTACCCAACGTCCGCACAGATCTTTGCTTCGCACACATTGTTTTTGAAAATTCACATTTTTAAATTTCACTTCTCACGTCAAATATGCTGCTGCATCCCTTCCAAATCCATCAAAACTAATCCACTATGAGCAACGTCTACAGAATCCTCGATTTGCTGCATCAAGTATGCGATTCCGACACGAAGAAAGGCAAACGCTATGTGAGTTTTGAACACCTTCTTATCAATTGTTTTTATATATAAATTTATCTAGGAGTTGATCGAGCAAGTCTTCCTCCACTTCAATGACGATGAAACGCGAAAGGAGCTCACTTCTGGAGATGATTGGCTCGATGCCGTCCAGCTCGTGGCGAATGTGATGGTGCAGGAGTTCGACGAGACGGGACACTGCATGGATAAGGGAAAGCGGACCACTACGGCGGCCAAGATCAGAGGGTTCGAACTCTTCAATGCCTTCATTATGGAACAGTGCAACGGTTGGTTTTATATTGATAGATTTGATGTATTTAAGTTGTAATTTGTACTTGCAGGCGGCCACGACGGCGTCCAATTCGCGGATTTCATTGTCCCTCTAACCAGCTGCTTTTCCAAAGTCTTCGAAGTCCGAACCCTGCTAAAAGATGCCTGGGCCATGACGATTGAGCTTGTTTTGGCTGTTTTCAAGCAGTATACGATTGTTGATTTGGACTATTTGCAGTTCAAAAGTGAGTTGACCCTTTCAAACTGTAATTTGGAAAGCTTATTGGTGCTTTCAGACTTCTGGAACGAGCTAACAAGAGCAACCCGAGCATCCCTCTCCGACACGACGACCTTTTCCCGTAATGACCGTCGAACACTGTTGAGTATCATGACCGAGATCACCCCAACCCTGGCTTCAAACCATTGTTTTTCAACAATGCCGACGATTATCAATCAAATTTGCGATTTGGCGAAACTGTTTTCCTGGGATGCAAGAGACAATGCTCGGACGCCCTTCCTCGAAATCCTGAATCACCTTATTGTGACGACGGCAGACAGATATCGGGGATTACTGCTGGAACGCATCTATCCCACGGTCTATGAACACGTTTTACCGCATTTGAGGATCATCGCCCCGAATGAAAGCCGGAACTTTCGAGCTTACACGAGTCCTGTGAAGTCGAAGACTCAGTCGCAGACGGTGAATTTGAGTGAAGAACTGCCGGAAAAGGGTTTTAGCGTATGTTTTTGTGGCTTTTTGACAGAGTTTGACAATAAAGATATCCTAGTTTCAGGCCCAAGTCTACAAACTCGTCACCCACATCATTATCCTCGCCTATCCCGACTGTGAGCTCAATTCAACCAACTTCACCAAAGCCCTGGACATTGTTGATTCCATCATTCGCGACCGAATCGACACTGAAATCGCTGAAAAGGACAACAAATTGGGCGTCACTAAGACAAGATTTGTACTCCCGTCGCAGAAGATCCCACTTTTAGCCCGGACTGCATTGCTTGGACATCTGCAGACACGAGTCAATGGCGATTCACAGGAGCCGGTAGCGAAGCGGGCAAAAACGACGGATATTGGGCCTGATTTCCTGGTGGATCTGATCCGAAGCCGACTGTATCCTCGATGGCAGATTGTTCTCATGATTGTGACAAATTGGAAGCATCGATTGACTGACACCGACTTGGATGCCATTGCTGATGCGTTGATTGCTGTCGAACAAGCTGGGCTGAAGAAGGACGAATCCTTGGAGCTACTGTTGCAAATCTGTGCCGCTGTTTTCTCGGAAAAGCGGAACATTGACTTGCAAAAGTACAGTGCGCTTTGGAAAAGTGCAGTTTCGCTGATTCCGGGGACACTGACGAGGGATTCTGCTTGTAATTTGGTGGCAGCGATGGCTCCATACGGTAAGCTATCACATCTATACCTATTTGAGTTGAAAATGAATGGTTTTCAGTGACTTCTATCCTGTCGATCAAACCGAATGACATCCTCAGCGTAGTTTTCTTCCAAATCGCTCAACTGACGACCTATTCGTCATCTGTGATCCACCTAATCCATGTCATTATCACCAGCTTTGACTTTGATGAACATGTCACCCTTCGAGCTGATTTGGTCCAATCCGTGCATCCAGAATGGAAATTCCGACTACAACTTCTCTATTCGATTTTGAGCTATGCCGATCCGCATTGCACCCACGTTTGGAACCTCCTCCAATCGCTGTTGAGCTACAATCCGGCCGATTTCCCCGTCGAACTACTGTCATCCACTTCGATTTCGACGATTCCTGACTGTGAGAGGCATCTGACAATCCAATTTTGCAAACAACCCGCATCCGAAACATCTTCCAACGCTAAAACTTCAACGCCAGTCAAAATCCCAAAGAACGAATGCATCGCAGCCCTGATAATGCACCTTGTCGACTACCTCAATCAACACTTTGATTTCGCCATTGAAGACCGTTCCCGACGCATTTTTCTATGGAAAACGTGCATCTACGCCGTCGCCGATTACGGTAATGACGAACTGAAGCGCTTACTCGAAGCTTTTGAATCGTCACTCGCCGAAGATTTCGCCCTTGCTTGCTCGGATGGCCAAACGGTCGAAGTCGCGGAAGCCCTGTCGACGATGCAGATTGGATGCCACTGGCAATACAGCGGGGCTCATCTGAAGCATGCGATCAAAACGTTGGATGACGAGTTTGAGGACATTGGGGCACACAAGCTTGCGTTCTTCTGGGAAGCGTGTCCAATTGCGGTTTGTTTTTGCACTTCTTGACTTGATTTAAGTGTTATGTTTACAGAAATGGATTCTCGAGGACCGAACAGTCGCAAAAAGCACATTCTTCGATCCAACCATTCGCCAATGTGTCGACGATTTTACTTTCTACGATCTCCTGCTACTAATGGCTACGTTTTCGTCAGATTTGCAGCCGGAACTTGTTAGTTTGATCATCGATCGGGCTCTGTGAGTTTGACTTTTGCATTTGAAATGAACATTTTTTGATAATTTTTGTGTTTCAGCATTGAAATCCGCTCCACAGCCGTGACCATACCGAACGCTGATGCGATTCAAGCCATGACCGAACAGCTTGTCTACACCGTTCTTCGGTACATTGATCTCAACACAATCAAGTTGTCTGATGACTTCAAAGCTGCCCTTCGTAACTGTGAAACCGTCTTTGCACATGCCGTCCACGCCCTTCCTTTAAAGCAGCTAACTTCCGACGATATTACTGTTATTGCGGAGCCGTTGGATGCTTTGCAGACTTGCCGATTGCTCGAAGCTTATCTCCGCGATTATGAGTCCCTGGTGATTCCGATTGGTGTGTTGAAAGCGATGTTGAAGCATGACGCTTCAATCTTTGTCGAATTTGTGCCGCATTTTGAGGAGTATCTGGACTATTGGGGCCCTTCGCTGATCTTTGTTGCTGCCATTGAGAAATCGTATCATTCGAGTTGGAAGAGGTTTGCCATTTCCGACTTTTGTGATAAACTATGTTGAATTCGATTTCAGAAAGTGGATCAAATTTAACAAACATCCTTTGGTGACCCTATTACTCCGTGGCGATGCTCCAAGTGACGCCGCTGTATCCCCCGACTTCTTCTTTGTTCATCCAGCCTTGTTTGCCACGTTCATGAACAAGCATGCCGATATCGTCAAAGGCCTTTTCGAGCAGCCATATACCGTCAAAATGGTCATGTGTGCGTTGCGGAAGGCCATTTACAAACTTCGTCAATCGCGATCTTATTTGAGGTTCAACTATCCATATTACGTTCTGAACGTCGTGGTGTCAATTCTGAAGATTCCATCCCTTCTTACCAACCTAAACCACGTCGCCCCAGGTATCACTGGTGACATCGCAGCTTTGGTGACAGCCCTAGTTTCTGATGCAGTCGAAATGATGTCCGAAGCTTTGCTGGCTCCGCTGTTGATCGAATTCTACAAGGTTTTACCTGACAGCGGCCTGGAGGTGTTGAAGGTTTTGGTCATTGCCGATTTGCTTGTCAAAAGTGGGAAGTTTGATTCGACTGTTGCGAAGTTGGCTGATTTTGATATGCCTGAATCACGAGGATATTGGCATCATGCGAGGGATGGGTATTCGGCTAAAACTGTGCCCGCTTTTGTTAAGGATGATGTCGCACGATTTGTAAGTTCTTTGATACGACATTGACAGACGGGGCTTATTGAACTCGTTTTAGCTCCAAAGCAACTACTTTGAGCTTGACGAATTCGGCTCCCAACTGACAGCCTTCTGGCTCGAACTTCGCCGACAGCTTTTAAACAATGAAAAGCTCCGAAATGACCGTATTCTCCGCATGGTGCTCCAGTTCTGGATGTTCTTTCCACGTTTAAGGCCGCGCATTGCCGATATTTGGATCGTTTTTCCAGAGAATGTGGCGAACAAAGCTTTACGGGATTACCAGACGTTTGCGCACTTTGTACCCGATCAAAGTGGCCCGAACAGCGTCACTTCGAGTGTCAATGATGAGACGTTTGCTTCGAGAGTCATGTTTGCACTGCTTTTTGATGCCATGTAAGTCAGGGATGCGAAGGGGATATCCCCGGGGATTTCCCCCGGGGGATATCCCCGGGGATATCCCCATTTTTTGATTTCCCCCGGGGGATTTCGCAACGGACTTTTTGAAACATCTCAAAATTTTTGATCAATGTCGGCAAAACATCATGAAAATCGTGATTTCCGACAATGTTAGAACCTTTGAAGGAAATTACCCACAAAGGAATTCTTTAAACTAATAATACGATACCGTAACATTAAGGACCAAAAAAACCCAAAAGTTGGTGCCGGGGGATATCCCCCGCATATCCCCGGGGAAATCCCCGGGGATATCCCCCGAATTGATTTCCCCCGGGGGATTTCGCATCCCTGATGTAAGTTGATTTTGTCTGTAAAAGTCGTTTTATATGGCTCTTGTTTCTAGCAACATCCCCGAACCTGCCGTAACCCAAGCCCTGTACGATCTCTGGTCAACCCAAGATGACATTGTTCCGGACTTCCCCGATGAACCCACTCTCACCCCCTGCAATCGGTCTGGTTTGATACTGTTCCACTGCCGAGGCTTACAACCAGATCACAAACCACTTCAAGATTGTCTTCTGAGAATTGCTTGTGTCTTGCCTCTGGTTGCGAATTTGTGGCTCTCCAGAGGTCCTCGTCAATCGCAGTTCATGAAAGCCTGCGGAAAGTCGGCCGGAAACTTTATCTCACTGTTCAACGAGACTTTCAAAACTCTGTTGAGGGAAAACAACGAGCTACAAAGATGCAGTTCATCGAGTAGCAGTTTTCCACCGTCGACAATGGCATTTTCCTTCGACTTTTCGCAGGTTGTCTCCACCGCGCCTCTATTGTCCCGGCAAAACTCCGAAGATGGTACTTCGACGAACAATTCCGTCTTCGAAGCCGATTCGACCGTCATGTTTCTGTTTGCAGCAATGAATGTGCTTCAGGAGCAACTCGTCAATCTGAAAATGTGGGATCTGCGAAGTCTCTGCCAATGCCTCGTGAAAGCGAAAATGTTCGATGAAGCGCATTACGTCATGAAGCTGATCGTCGACAGAGTTGAAGTGAACCCGAAGCGCTGTCTGTACGCTTTCTCATCAAAATCAAGTCTGCTGAACGCGTCAGAGGATGCTGAATTGGTCGGATTGATGGCGGATATCCTGATTGGCCGACGCGATCATGAAGCCTTGTCGCAGCTACCTTTGACGGTGCGAGCCAGTGCCAAATCGCGACTTCTGATGGCTGAAGCGAAAAAGGATTGGGTGGCCATGACGGATGTCGCAAGCTCCTTGGGTGACAAGCAATCAGAAGCGAGGGCGTTGATGTACATTGGTGGTCAGGCTGCGGATTCGGCGGCGTCGGAGGTTCGATACGAAACGTATGTTCGGCGAGCACAATGGGATGCGGATGCGCCTGGATTTCCGAAACGGTTTGTTTCTGGTTTTTGTTTTTTTCGAATTTCATTAATTAGACCGTTGCAGAGCCGCTGAGTCGCATTGGAAACAGGTCTACACCATCCTGAAACGCCACCACGATGGTCTTCCTTTTGGAAATGGAAACTTTCTGGCCCATTTGCTGTCGACATTGACGGAAAATACCCTTGTCTCGACCGATGTTCTGCACCGATACCGACAATTGAGCTTACTTTCTGCTCTTTGCAGGTCGAATCCAGCTGAATTCTTGCCTACGGTCGATTCATCACTCCATGCTGCCTTCAGTTTGGCCGATTTGTCTTCATCTGCGACGCTGTACCTCCCTATCTTAAGTTTGTACACCAAACTTGAAACTGTCATCGATGTTGTCACCTCTGAAGCGTCTCAGCTCCGTGCCGTTGGTGCTCCCACTCCTGCTTTGAAGCTACTCGATACGTTGCACTCTGTCTACAACAATGATCAACTCAAAGGACTCCTGACTTCCGGTAGCATGATCAACGTCAACGCCGCGACGATTTGTGACGTCAAGGTTCTCGTTGAACGCGCTGTGACACTTCGTGCCGCAGGTGACACTGACATGGCTATCTACTGCGCCGAACTTGCTACCGTGACGAGTGGGCAGAGTTTCTTGGAAATCGATAACAAGAAGCGTCGTGATGTGGCTGTTTCGAAAGCGTTGCAGCTTCTTGCCGAGTTGAGTCCGACAGCTAACCCCGTTGAACTTCTTCGTCGATCCGTGACCACTTTGGCTGGTTGTGATGCCGTTCTCCAGAGCAATGCTCATGCAGCTTTGGCGCGACATCTCGAATCTGAGTATTATTCGCTGCAGTTGTTCACGGAGAGTGCTGCTTTCAAGCTGAAGAAGGAAGTCGTCACGGGTTTTGAGGTCATTGAAGCTGAAGTTGCGACACAACATAAACAAAAACTGCTATCAAAAGCTGCCGGAATAGAAACAAGGGTTTCCCTCGCCGAGTTGAATGCCGAGCGAAACAGCATCCGTCAAGTCGAGAATCGAAAGCGACAAGGTCTACATGGTTGCATGGCGCACTTTTTGAAAGCTATTACTTTGTCGCAGAACGATGAAACCATCGTCTATCGTATGGTTGCGCTTATCATCGCAAATACCGAAGATAACGAGCTTATGGAGACCGTTTTGGTATGTTGTTCTTGACTCGTTAGCTTTAACGGAATCATTCGTTCATTTTCAGGCCAAAATCGAAAGAATTCCAAGCTTCATCTGGCTACCAGTCCTGAAAATCTTGTGCTCCTACCTCTTTTCGGATCAGTTGCCCGTCCAACGCGTTGTCGATGCTATTGCGTTTCAAACAACTATCCAATACCCTTTTCACGCGGTTCCACAACTTCTCTTCTACCTAAATGATTCGTCGAAAAGCTTCAAAGGCACACAGCCACGCAATGCTATGCTTCAAACGTTGTTCCAACGCTGTATCTCGGCTAATCGTGAACTTGAGGTTGGTTTTTGACCGTTCTATATGTCTTGTCTAGTGAAGCTGTTTTAGGTGCTTTTGAGTTACATGATCTGTACCCACAAGTACTTCAATGAGCTCGGCACTGCCAACTACAACGACAGCAGTCTTTTCCAGTTTTGTAGCAATAAAAGTGAGTTTTTCTCTGATGCAAGGTTTATGTTTACTTTTTGTTATACCCTTGAGAATCGCATTTTCAGAATATCAAATGACCAATCGACTTGGACTCATCAAAAATGCTGCAAAACTGTGTGGCAACGTGATTGTTCCGACGGCAGTTCAGCCGATATTCCCACCAAATGACCACCGAAACTTGCGGCTATCAATGTTCGTTACTATCAAGGAGATCCATACAGAATGCACTATCGCCGATGGCCTGTCGAGTCCGAAGGTTATCGTCATTACTGGTTCTGATGGGAAACGATACAAAATGTTGCTAAAGGTTTGTTTAATCAGTTTCTGGCTGTTTTTTTACAGTACATTTGTTGCAGCAAGAAGACATTCGCCAAGACTCCCTCGTCCAGCAATTATTCGCTCTCGGAAACATCTTGTTGTCACAGAATCCCTTCCCCGGAGCCCCCATCATCCCGCTCCGACGATACATCGTGTTGCCACTATCTGCCAAAGCAGGCATTATCGAATGGTGTGAGGGCACGACTTCACTTTGCGCCTATCTCATTGGCAATGATCGCAAAAGTGGTGCTCATAATCGGTATCACCCGAAGGATTTGTTTGGCGGTGATGCTCAAAAAGCCATGAATGTCGTTCAAAGAGACGTGGAATCGAAAAAGAAACTTTTCAAGGAGGTGTGCGGCAAGTTCAATCCAGTGTTTCGGCATTTCTTCTTTGAACGATTCACCAGTGCCAAATCATATTTGACTGCCATCGAACGCTACACGATCAGTTTGGCACAGTGGTCAATCAGTACGTTTTTCTGTCTCTTTGTTGGCTTTTTTGAACTATAAATTTGGTTTCAGTGTGCTACATCGTGGGTCTCGGTGATCGACATCTCAACAACATCCTCATCGACGAATCCGCCGGTGAATTCATCCATATTGATCTCGGAATGATCTTCGAGTACAGTAAACGAACGCTTCCGATTCCTGAGAACATTCCCTTCCGTCTAACTCGTGACGTCGTCGATCCAATCCTTACCGATGGCATCAATGGTCGCCTCCGATCCGTCGCCATTCACACGTTGAAGGTTTTCCGCGAAAACGCGAATGTTATCGTCGGAATTGCCTCTACGCTGATCCACGACCCGGTTTCGACTTTTGCCGTTGTCGCCCCCCACTCACAAGGACAGCAGAAACCACGTCATCTGGTTGCCGAAAGCGCCATTTCGAGATTGCGGGAGAAGCTAGCGGGTCGTGATTTCGACATGCGAGAGATGCCGGCGGAGCGTCAAGTCGATCGACTTCTCTGCGATGCCTTGAATGTGGAATACTTGAGTCAGATCTTTATTGGCTGGGCACCGTGTGCATGATTTTGGTTCTATCACTTTTTAATTTTGTTAAAATTATCATTTGATTACGAGTTTTTCAATTGCTGGTGTAAAATGTGTAAGTGCCCGTGTTTGTCTGTTATTAGGTGAAATAAACTTCTTGTAATACTGCTTATTTTTGGAAGATGTCGTTCATTTTGACGAAAGTAATTATTTATTGAAAAAAAGTATAAAAAACAATACACATTGGCTCTAAGTTTGTAGCATACCCGATTCTGTAAGCTGCTGCAGCTTACCCTATTCTATTATATTTTATGCTCACCCGTAATGACAGACGATCAAACGCTTTCATCCGTGTCATCGTTCTCGTACATGAAGCCGATACGCGCAGTCGAACGGAAGCCGCCGACGGCAACGGCCGGACGCTGACGCGACGACGATTTGTTGTTAGTGGTGTCGCCAGCTGCCGGGACGGGTTTCTTGGGGTTGGGCGTCGATGCCTGGAATGGGCGTATCGGTACAAAGGACAGTCGAGAATAGCATTGGAAACCCACCTTCTTGACCTTTTCCTCTTTCAGACGCGCAATAACCTCCTTACGACGTGCCATCTGAATCTCCTGCTGCTCGCGGATGGTGACCGTCTTCCGGCCATGGACGGAGCTGCCTGCCTTCTTCGGGTTATTGACCGGGAAGGAGTCCGGCATGACGTTGACGTTGGCATTGTGGGTGTTGGCGTTGGCGCGAACCGGCGGCGGAACGGTTGTGATTGGAGCTTCCTTCGGTGCCGGGGGAGTCGGAGCGGACTGTTTGGGCGTCTTGTGCTTCCTGGTTTCGGCTACGGTCGGCGGGGGGTTCTTTTTGGTGGTGACTGAAATCCCAAACTTACAACTTATCCAAAAAAGTGATGTCTTACCTTTACCAGAATCCTTGGTCTTCGCCGCAGCCTGAACCACCGGCTTATCCGGGGTCCGCAACGCTTCGATCAGCTTCATCCGCTTGGCTGCGATCTCCTCCTTGACCTTGGCCATATCAATCGCCTCAGGTGCCGGATTCGCTGATTCCGACTCCCGACGGGCCTGCTTCGGATTCGTGCGGCCATTCCGTGGACGCAGGGAGGTACACCCGGGTAGGAAGTCATTGATCATGAAGGCCAAGTCCAAGCTTCCCGCATTGCATGGCATCTGTTGCGGCGGCGGGGAGTCTGAAAGCACTCCGACTGTCCCCAAATGCCATCAAGCGATAGTAGATAGATAGCTTACCTTTGCCCTTGACAGGCAGCATAATACGGCTATTAATAGAAAACTCATTCTGACGATTGGTCGCAGACATCAGTAACCCAGTGTCGAGGTAGTTGGCCCAGTAACAGTTAGTAGACGTTGGATCCGTCTCTATGAGAAAGCCGTCGACGTTCTCTCGCGAGTACAATGTCGGCCCTAACTGATGTGGGACAATTTTTTCATCGAGGCTTTTGTCATGCAAATTTTGGTCGCGTGTAAAAACACCTTTTTTGCACGGTTTTGGACTGGACTATTAGCCAGACAGTTTTGTCCTTCGCAATCCATTTTAAGCGCGCAAACGATTACACAGTTTATAATTTTTAAAATAAGCAAAATTGATCCTTAAAATGTGAAATACAGTACACCCGTATTGTGTTTAACATGAAATTTAATACAAAATTGATAAGATTTAGTTAGCCGCCGTCGTGACAGAGTCAAATTGAGCCATTTTGCGTCGAAGTGTTTCATTTTCGGCCATCAGGGAATCACGTTCGGCTTCTGCGTGGGCCAATTTACGCTCCAAGCGCGCGATGTATTCGGTCTGGGCTGCGAGCTTGTTCATTACTTTGTCTGGAAATCATCTTTTTTTAACTTTTTGATATCATTAGGCGGTCAAAACTAACCTTGAAGCCGATCAAGTTTGTCACCAATCCCAGAAGCATCGCTAACAAGGTTAGAAATGTCGTCCTGGACGCCTTTTTCGAGCATAGTTACGCTATCACCGGGGTTGTAGGAGCTTAAAAATAAGAAAATTACAAACTTTACAATCGTCGATAACGCGTTCAGCAAATAGGAAGCAACGGAACGCGAAAGTTTAGCGTTCGAAATAACGCGTTTTCTAAAGATCAAAACAAAAAGGCAGCCAGATGATGAGCAATCTTGTGGCCAAGAGACGATCGACTGATCAATCAATGGTCTCGGGTGAAAAATCAGATGGTTGAATGGCCGCGAACAAAGTATAAGTTGATCGAGGGAGGAATAAGAGGCGCATTTCTTATTTTCCAATTGATCGCCAGCCGACAAGCGCGAAAAATGAAAAAAAATCGAGGATGCTATTAAACAAAGGGAGGAAATGTGAGAAACGGAAATAGATAGCGGAGGCAAGTTTATGGATGGGCTGTCAAGATAACATGGGAAATGGAAAGAAAAAGTGCGATTGGAGGAATGGGAACGGGGTTTGGGGGCTAAAAGGTCGACATTTATTATACGATAGACATCATACAAAAGTGCGGGATGTATAAATTCGGCGAAAACACTACTTTTTTTTGCTTTCTATGGCGATCAATGACCAGCATAAGCTTAGCTAAGCCAGACTTTTCCGCGATGAAGAAAAGCGTAAGCCCTTAAGTGGCTGCAGACTGTTTCAATCTATCCAAAACCAATCGGATCACATTTCAATCGGCCATAACCCCTCCCCCAAATATCCAAAACCGCCCTTCACCCCAATAATTCAACCTTCCATCCGCACAGAAGCCCACTGAAAACAAAGAAAACACTCTTCCCCTCTTCGGCTATAAAGTGACCAAATAACTTTACTCTTGCGGGTATTGTTGACTTTGGCGGAAGTGGACACTGGCCTGACCGCCACTTGGTTGAATTCCATACATAAAACTGTGAAAAAGTGAAGCGAATAAAAAGCCAGTCCAATAGTTTTTCCATGGCCGACTGCAAGCAAGCAAACGGAATCCATAAAACCACCACCTCCGGGCCATCGGAACGGTGTGATTGTACAACTCCGACGGCGTCAGCGGCGGCGATGTGACATTGCGCATGCATTGGAAAGTTTGCACCACGTCGTCCCGAACAAATCCGTGAGACAAATAGTCGGAAAAAAGTTGAGAGCGGAAAATGAGCAACCGAGTTTTGAGTGGCGTTGCAAAACTGGACTGGCTTGATAGCTAACGGGGTTCTGGCTGGCTGAAAACCACGGAAATGGGGCGTGATTCGATGGGAGTTGCGGAAATGAGGCGATGGGAAATGGGCGCTAATGGGACGATGAACATGCTATGACCAGAGCAGCGGAATTAGGGGATTTTTTTTGGTTTTAGGGTGATTCATTTTGACTTTCAACGTTTAAACCATTCCAATGTTAATAATTTTACGATATTTTAAAGTTAAAATCTCACAAAGTAGACTTTTTAAAACTTTTAAAGTCAAAAAACGAAAACGCAACTTTATACAAACATAGACAAACGCAGCAGCGAACGGCTTAAGTGTACAGTGAAACCATCTAAACGCACGCGAATGGACTGAAAGAGCCATTGTAAACGAGGGTGGTTTAACTTGAATCGGTCAGCCGTCAGACAGATGTTCACGAAACCGGTTCAAACATCTGGGGAATAGTCGAAGGAGGATGCGTTTGGTCCACACATCGATTACCGAAGCAAAGCCAAGGTTGCGCGACCATTATTAATGACGCATGACTAATCCGTCTACAATGCCGATGGGGGCGGTGCGGAGGAGGGGGTGTGATTGATGGTTGTCATGTTTGGCGAGCGCCATGATGGTGAAAAACTTGAGTTTTTATTGCAAAATGACAATTTTACCAACTTTTGAAATAAAAGTACAAAAATGTATTATGTAACAAGTGCGAAAATCCATAAACTACAGATTAAAAATTAAATAGAAAGCACAAAAAATGCAAATTCAAAAAACGCACTTTGAACTCTTTGGCATTGTGTCCCGAACGCACACACACTCAATTTCGTTTTCGTTGTCTGTTTTCTTTCCAAATCGAATCGTGAAGCCGTCCACCGATTTCCCGACCCCCATCCGCTTCTATCCACGATGTCCCTCAAGAATGATGACTTCCGTAAGCTCCTCGCGACGATGCCCAAGTCCCGGCCCGGTGAAGCGACCCCCGCTCGAGGAACAGCGCATCCACGACGCGACGCCAAAACTGGCGGCCCCGCTAAAGCTCCAGGACCGGCGAAAAAGAAGTACTACCATCACAAGAAGAAGGACGATAAAGACGACGATGAGAAGGATGAAGTCGACAAGATCTACGACGAATCCACGGCGAGGCTGAACGAGATCATGAAGTCGTATCGTGATCGTGCCGCTGAGCGCAGGAAAGCCGATACAAACAAGGATGAAGAAGAAGCTGCTTTACGGCTTATGATCCATGGTATCATGCCGACGAACTTGAACAGCAAGGAGGTCACGATTGAGGTTGGTTTGAAGGGTATTTGGGCGAAAAATATATATAAAATTGTATTTTTAGCAAAGCAAACTGCTCGGTGGCGACATTGAACACACTCACATGGTCAAAGGTCTCGATTACACGCTTCTGGAGAAGATGAGGAATGAGAAGGAGGAGGAATCTGAGGATGAGGATGATCAGCAGGTTTGATTTAGACTTTTTTGATGGGGTTTGGTAAGGTTGTTTTTCAGGATGTCGCCGCATCTTCGCTTCCCCCAGAAAAAGTCGCCACAAATCCAATGGTTCGTCGAGTATTACGCACCCTATTCCACACTGCCTATCCGAAGAGGAATGAACACTTTGGTGCCGGTCGAATGGCGTATGTTTGCAACTTTGAAAACGCGGATAACGATGTCCCGACGACGCTGATACGCGCCTTGGATGAAACCCCGAAGGAAAACCCCTCTGTGAAGACTGATAAGCTGATTCTGGAGCACTTGACGAACATTCTGCCGTATCTTCGTGATAAGAAGCGAAACAAGAAGAAAAAGAAGGTCCTGGAAGACAGCGAAGTCAAAGCCGATGGCGACACGGATGGCGCCATCTTCGAAGGCTTGGGCGAATACAACACCCGCGTGAAGCCGTTGAAGGAAGCCATTCGAGACAAGACGAATGAACGTGAAAGAGAGCGTGGTCGAGAAGCTTCAAAAAGTGGTGGCTACTTTGACGATCGACGGGATAGGGACCGTGATCGTCGGGATCGGCGCGACCGTGATCGATCTCCAGATCGACGTGATCGCGACCGCCGTCATCGCCGTTCTTCTCGATCCCGCTCCCGCAGCCCAGATCGACGCCATCGTCGAACACGCTCCAGGTCTCCAGAACGCCGAAAGCGCCAACGCTCACCCTCGGATTCGCCGCCAAGGAAGTCATCAACATCAACCCTCAAGGCAGCCGCCGGCACCGCATCTTCATCGTCAAAGGACGATGCCACTGCTCGTAAGCGTCTGAAGCAGTCGGAAGCCTACAGTGAATACTACACTGAAGACATGGACTTTGTGGAAACCATCGGCAGCGACGACGACGATAACGATTTGAGTGCGTTGGCAATGGCTCGGGATCGCATGCGACAGGAGCTGGATACTGATGGGACCGCGAAGAAGCCTTCAAAGAGGTTTGTTTTAGATCTTTCATTGGTGAATCGTAGTAGTTTGAATGTTTTCAGTGCCAAATTGGACAAAAAGAAGCCCCAAAAGGAATCCAAGGCCGACGTCGAACGCAAACTCGACAATGAACTCAAGAAGATGGAAGAAATATGGTCCAGTAAGTCAAAGCCGAAACTTGATTACTAGGTTTTTCAAGGTCTGTATTTATTTTTACAATGTTCGTCGTTTTCATTGGCAATTAATTTTTACCATAAATTATGGTTTCGCTTTTCAATTTCAATTTTTCTTTTTTCAAACTAATTTTTTGTATAAAGGTCGAGACAAGTATTTTTTGCGTCAAAAATTTAGTAATTGTCAGGGTGAAGGCATAACTTTCATTTATTACTCATCTCAAACATCAAAAATTGTACAATAATTTATAAAAATTCAAGATAAACTGGGTGTAAAGCTGCACTGGTGTTTTTGAAAGTCAAAATCTCCCATGTTTGCCGAAAGCCGCATTTGCATGCGCCTACGAGCGAATGATGAAAGGCTTTTTGACTTCTGGGTTTATGTTAGTCAATATTTGGCACAGCGTCAATATTTGTACCGAGCAAAGTAAAAGTTTGAAGTTATTCGGCAGGAATGAGATTGGCTGAGGCGATCCACGCTTTGATGGTTGTTGTTAGCTCACAAAGTGTCGGATCAGTTCGATTGGCACTGGGAATATGATTGTCGAATTGCGTTCGGCACTGAAATGATAGATTGTTTCATCGTTTGGGTGGTGTTTTTAAAACTTACGCAACACTGTTCAAAGTTTGCAAATATCTTAACTGCAACGCAGCCGGCGATTCGGATATGATGTTAGCCGCTTCACGGAGCGATCGCGACGCCTTTTGCTCGCCCTCGGCTGCGATAACTTTCGCTCGCGCTTCTCGAGCTGCCTCGGCTTCTGCGGCCATGGCTCTTTGGAGTTGGACTGGGAGTCGCACGTCTTTTCTGAACGCTTTTTCTTTAAAAACGGCCAAAAAGTTTGGAAAACACTTACATTTCCACCCGTTCTACCTTAATCCCCCAGCTCTCCGTCGCTTGATCCAACAAATCCTGCATGGCACTAGCAATATTATCCCTGTCAGACAGAATCTCCGATAAATTCCGTGTGCCAAGCATGTTTCTCAGCGTAGTTTGGGCCAATAACCTCGTCGAATGGTGCGCATTTTCGACGTTGGCCACGCTGACTGTCGCATTGCAGACACGGTAATAGACGACCGCGTCGACAGACACCGTCACGGAATCTCGAGTTAGGATTTCCTGCGGTGGCACATTGAAAGACACGGTTCTCAGATCGACTTTTGTGTAGGATTCGATACATGGAACGACGAAAAATATCCCTAAAGTTTCATGTTCCAACTTCAAACCCTAAAAATAGTCAAAACTTACCAGGACCCTTAGCACCACCAGCAATAAGCCGACCAAGCCGGAAGATAACGGCTCGCTCGTATTCTTGAACAACTTTAATACAAAAACACAATGAAATGGGCAGGGTGGCCAGCATAAACAGCCAAGATAATCCGATAAGGAAGAATCCACAGAAGCCGAGACCAGCGTCGTAAACGTCTGCTAAAAAGTGAACGCAAGGTTGTCAACAAATGTCAGAATGGCATTTTTGGAAGGGGTTTAGTTATGAAAAATTGGTCCAGAGGGAATTCCCACTTTTTGGAGGGCCGGATTTTGTAAAATATTTAGTATTTCAAAAAAACTCACGATGTGCATTTGTCGGATAATAGCTAAGTTTCAATTGCGCCAAGGAATGCCGTCGCGCTTCTCGTTCCTCCTTTGCGAAAATGAGCGGATTCAGCGTGAAGCGTCGGCCCATCCGCGGTCGCACGGCACTGCCACTGGACCCGCTTCGTGGCAGCTTCGGCACGTCGATTTGGATCGATTGCGGCTCATCGCCATCATCATTGTCGCTGCCCATGAGGCGATTTGTTTCGTCGACGTTGTGTTCGTCGTCGGAATCCGCGTCTGTGCTGCCCTCTAAATCATGGAGATCTTCACTAGCAATGTCGGCAGTGTAGGACCGTCCGGGCGCCGAATCCGACCGTACCGGCACGAGGGGCATCGCTTCCTCCTCCGGGTGTGACTGACCACTGCCCGAGGCGGCTGATGCTCCACGGCCACGATAGACGGGCGGACGGCCTCCGGACGAGAAGGATGGCATTTGGGCTGGGTGATTAGAGCGATTAGAAGTTTAGCTTTGATGACGGTGAGTGACACAATCAAGAAGCAGAGCAGTAGCTTAGAAGCAATGTTGGACAAGGCCGAAGTACAACAGAGTAAAGACACAACTCAGATGCCCATGATGAATATTTTAGGATTAGGCTATTTGTGGATGGACGAGTGACACTGAGCCCCGACGGCGGCGCTAGCAAGTCGGTTGTGACCCAATCAGAAGGCGGAGCCTGGCCCTTAGGCCGTAACTCGCTCGAAAAACGTGGTCTTCGTAAAAAGACATCCGAAAAAGCGAGATTCACTGGGAGAAAAAGTCAACAAATGACTCATCTCGCATGCCCTCAAAGAATAGCTATGATGATTGTTGTTGTTATTGTTGTTTTTCGGGGCTTAGAAGGCTTGCAAAGTTTGCCCTGTCAGTCTATCTCGCCAAAATGCCAACCAATTAGCTCCACCAGCTCAAATCAGAAGCCTAGCCTCCGCCAAAATGACCCGGACACAATCAAATCATCCCGGAAATGGCAGTTGCTGTTTTGCTTTCCTTTTCGCTTTTTACTAGTTCGCCCTGTGCCACGGCATGCCCAAAATGCCGTTCCGAACGAAGGAAGCATGACAAAAGTTCGCCCTCGCCTCGGCATCCCGACAGATGACCACTTCAACGATGTCTGATGCCTGCACCGCGCCGAAAAAGAAAGACAAAACGCGGAAATCATCATCGTAATGGGCTTCCAACTGTCAAATCGACTTTAAAACTTTAAATTAAATGGGTAAGTTTTAACTAAATTCCACTGACAAAACGCTCTCCTAATGTAAAATCAGACTCACACAACCCCAAAAGCAATAAAAACAATCAAACTTTGTCGATTCGATCTTTGAAATGAAAAAAAGATTCCCCAAAGAAACAAATTACTTCCGTTGGTCGTCATAAAAGTGCTATCGACACTCACGCGACTTAGTTAAGAAAAACATTTGCCTCCTTCCCCGGCGATGCCGTCGCGGGAGAAGCGCTTCAACGAAGAGCCTCGGCTCAATGCCAAAATGATCATACTCAATATAAGGAATACACATAAGGCTGCTGCCCATTGTGTCGACTTCCTTAGCGCCTGGCTACAGGGGTCTACTATTGTCACGATGCGGGTATAAGTGCCGGAAATTGGATTGGAAACTTTTTGGCCAACAGAATACGCATACATGCCGTTAGAGCAGGGAGGGTAGCGGTTTGAGTCAATTGACGACAGAAACATGTTCAAAATATGTAAAAGGTTTGGAAAACAGTTGAATTCAGTGTTGAAATGCGAGAAAATCACACATTTTAAGGCAGTTATGAATAAGTAAAGCTTACCATGTTTACTCATTCTGAACTTTTAGTTTGCTATTTAGGTTTGAAACAAAAGGTTCCAAGAAACAATTAGTGCGATAACACTTTTTTCAAAATGTAATGTTTTCCAAAGTTGTACAACAAAATAAAGTCGAAATATTGTAATTTGAAGTAAAATCGTTAAGAAATGTGCGCAAGTCAGCGACTTGCGAAAACAGAGTTGAATAACTAAGTTAAAAGTGCGATGCCGTGAGCCATGCCTGTAGTTGCGTATTTGAAAAAGTCAATTTTGTCAGTGCCGAACAGGTGGTTTATGTGCACCGGGTGTTTAGGAAGTATGATGTTTTGAGGTTGTAAGAAGTGAACTGTTGAACAGGAATATAGAAATCTTTTTTAGGTAAACATGATAAAAGAAAGTCAAAACTTTAGTTTTGAGACTATTGATAAATTTTAATAAGGACAAAAATTCATATACACAATGAAGTGAACATTTCCAAAATCAAAAAACCGGCAAAATTAAGAATTTTGAAAAACAAATTAAAAAATCTGAAGTCAACATCACTATTGTTCAATCTCAGTCAAAGTAAGCGAAACACACGCCATCATAGCCTATGACACCCGCCATTTCGAAAAAAGCTCAATTTTCTCCAAGCTTATCTCAAAATTTCACAGGTGTCTACCCCGAACACATGTCTAGGTGTAATTTATGACACCTTTCAAGTCTTTGCGGTTACCTAATGACCAACTGACCGTCAAAAGATATCTGATCCAGACAGAAACAAAGCTGTCAATTATTCAAAACCGCCGGAAAACAAGAACTTTGAAAGTCAGACAACCCCGAAAGACAAAAGAAAACTACTTTCACCCTGTTAAAGGAAGCCACAAGGCAAAGTAATAAGTTTCTTCCGGCCGCAAATGTCGCGGTTTCGTCGTGACACCGTCAAGAATGCCATTAGGATGGGGCGTGTTTCCGGTAAATAGGCCCAAATTGAGCTTAGTCTTTTGGCATTGTATGTAGCCAGCTAGAAGGCTTAAGGGCAGTGTTTTGCCGTTCTTTTTTGGGTGGGTGAAAAATTGGCCAAATGTTAAAGATGCCTTTGCGGAGCGGATGGCGCCGTGATTACAGCTTTAGGTTGTCACAATATTGACGGGCAAGACGCTCGAGATGGGTGGGCAAAACTAATCTTACCTGATCCTGACGAATCTGCTTCAGGCTCGGCGAATGGCACTCGCCGGGTGCCGCCGGCTTTGCCCATCGTTCCGCCAAAGGGAATCACAAACCCCATGGTTATCTTTTTTGGGGGTTACGGTGGGTTTTATCGGTTAAATAAATGCAACATTTTTAAAGACTGGCAGTTCGGAACCAACAAACAGGCCGAGATAAGGCAACGTTCCGCTGGCTTTGTTCTACTTGTACCGAATACCGCCGCCCAAAAAAGTGTTTGCTTAATGTTGTCAGCCAAGGATTGTCACCCGAAAGTCCTCCTCACACATCCTTAGTGCCGTTGGCGATGCACCGGCCGTGAAGAGGGGACCATAATCCGGTTTCCGGTGGTGGTGGCCAACTTTGGCGGATTCACGTTTGACGGAACTCGGAAGGGTGCCAGAAAATAACGCTGGACAAACAACTGCCACGTGGGATGATGAAGACGACTTTTGGCAGCGGCAATGGCGGGGAAGTTTGTTCTTCAAATATGGACGAAACTAACAGTGGGCCAACGTCAAAGACCCCCCACAACATACATTATGGAATGGGAGACAAGCAGTGTCCATTGGGCGCGAATGAGCCTGCTCGGGAGTTGGAACGCCTCTGGGCATGTACTTGGTGAACCTTGTTGTTGTCCCCTGAGGGCATGTTGCATTCTGGAGAAGACTTGGAATGCGTGATGAATCGCCGACGGGTGTTGGTGCGCGATTCTATTGTTTTAGTTTTGACTTGTAAATACAAACGTTTTGTCGTTGAGGTGAAGTTCCTCGAATTCGTTTTTGTGAGTAAAGTTTTTTAGATGGTTCAATGATGAAAAGCTTCGTTATTTAGACCAAAATTTAACCGTGCCTAGAATTTTATAGAAAAATATTTTATTTGAAATTTTCGTGTCGTCGTACACGTTGCTCAATGCACCCAAACAGTATTTACATAAAATTAAATTATTAAAAAATGACTCGTAATCCCATTTCTATCCCGATGACAGCCCCTTGTTAGCCCCCTGAGAGTTGCAGAACCTAACCAAACCAAACTAAAGAACAAAAAGCCTAATGTGAACGGCCAAATCTGAACATAGCAGAGAACAGAGAGCAATTCAGAATCCCTATGGAGTTGTCATTTGTTAAAAATGAACCCATTTGTCATACAAAGGACGGCCGAGATGGCAGTGGTCAGTTGAAAGGTGAAATATGGCGATGTTTTGAGAGGCAGTGCGCGGTGAATAACTATGCATTACATTGGCAAATTTAGAGACAAAAAATTGGCATAGAGTTGAGAAATCAAAGAATTTGAAAAAAAATTTACAAATACCACAGATAACTCGTTAAAAACAGTGAAATATAAAATATCAACGTGATTAGGAGCAAGAACGTAAAGCCTTAGGCATTGAGTCGGGAGAAAAATAATCGACATTGACCTATCCGTTAAATCCACCCGAATCTGCCCTCTAACCAACCATCAACCGCAGTCAGTTAGTCAAGCAAAAACCCCCGAAACTCGTTTTAGGGCAACAAAAAAGTCGAAGCCACGGATTTAATTAAAATGCTGATGGCATCGCAAAAAGCGATGACCAGCCACGACGGCGACGGCACTAACTTGAGCGTATTTCGTGCCCTTTTCGGAGTAGGTTGATGGGAGAAACAAACAAAAACACCCACAAGGTCGACAAAAGCATGCTTTAAAATTAAATCGGGGGTCAATGTTTAGGGGGACGAAGCCAGGAAATGACAAAAGTACTATTAGAAGTTGCAAGTTTTGGTCAGCATTGGTGTTGGCATGTTGGCGCAGGCCATATGTATATGCCAAATATGCTTGGGGGTAGTTGTTTTTGTTAAGCAAAGATGTAGCATACGGATTAGAAGAGGGTTTAAGATCGCCAGTGGCAAAAGCAGACGGACTGGAGTTGGAATCTGAGCCTGGTTGGGGAATTGGAGATGTTGGAGGTTGTTTTTGTAAACAAATTAGCGTCAAAACTGTGCTGCTTAACTTCAAACTTCCAAAAGACATTCAATATGGAAGTAAAAAAGTGCCAACCCAGAAGTCATCCCTTACCTGGCGACAAGAACTGCCGATACACGTTGAGTGACGGTGGTTGTGTCGAAGTCGCCGTCGGACTAAGACGCTGATGGGCGCTATTGCCCGAGGACGTAGGGTCGTTATTCCGGTCACCGGAACCCATTGTCAGCAAGTGGCCTCAATGCCCGGGCTTCAAAAAACGAAGGTTTCGAGGTCGTTAGAATACACTTTTCACATAGTTGGGCCCAGATGGATGTCAGGCGCGGGAGAAAGCGAAAAAAAGGCTACGAAATAAAAGATTTTATGTAGGGACAAAACGCCCAAAAAGGGCATTCACACTCAAATTAAAGTTTGAACCTTGGAAGAAGGGGGCGAAAAGCGGCGGAAGAGCGCGATTATGTTTTACAAAAAAGAGAAACGTGGGATCGAAAAAGCATGTTTCATGTTTTTTATGATGCCTACGTGATGAAATCATGAAATACTAAAGCGTAAAAACCAAAAATAACAAAAATTGTTACTTTTAAAAGTAAACTTTGTTTGACACAGAGATGTTAGCTCCGGAGAAAAGACCCGGATCTTTAGGAGGGATCCGGATCCAAAAGAC